>RCUC01089239.1:0-16861 GCA_003697995.1 Taxidea taxus jeffersonii
CTCTGAACTTCCAAAGAGCCTTCTTTTCTGAGCCATGTTGTTAGCCAGCCTCGTTGTGATGAGTACTTCTGGCTCAAACTTTAGAGCTGGTAAGACAACGTAAAACATGGTAAGAGTCCACAAGACACATCCCATGGCATGGCGCGTTGGCTGTCCTCCTTCCAGACCTGCCATCCATGTGACGAGTCTCAGCCACTTAGTCCTAAAATGCGCTTTTCCAAAGCTTGGCCATTCTTCCAGTCTTCCCCACTAACATGCGCCCTGGGACAGAAGTCAACACCACCTCTAACATCTCTAATGTCACTCCAGATTTCCGATGTTTCAAAAAACCAAAGACCATGGAGAAAACCCTCGAAGACAGCCTGTGTATGAGACCACCAGAAGTCAGCCTGACTGACCTCGGGGGGCTTTTCAAGTCTTACAATCTTTCCACAGAAGACAGGCCTCAGCCACACTCTTTGGGTGGAGTGCCAGGCCTAACCCATCACCTCCAACCGCCTCTCTTCCCAGCCATCTTCCCCTCTCTTTGGGGAACTCCATCGTCTCTCACCAAGACTTCATCCGGGGGAGGTGCTGGAACTTTCCGCCATCCCCAGTCTTCCGGCTACCCTCCTTTGAATGACTGCTGGCTTCTGTCCCTTTCTAGGCCTTGTTTTGGGAATGTCAGCATTCAAGAGGATGGCCCCTTACTGCTTTTAGCCTATATTTTCTCCTGTCTGAGCAACAGCTTTGGAGTATCTCTGGAGATACTCCAGAGGTAGCTCATCTCCAGAGGTAGCTCTGGAGTGTCTCTGTCGTACCAGACTTGCTCTAGGGGATGGCTGACCTCTCAGGGTGACAGGTCAGCTCTCCTCCTGCCCCCTGCGGAGGGGCGGGCTCTGGCTCACCAGCGCCTCTGTTTCGCCCCCACCCACCCTCCCCTGCTTCCCTGGGCCCAGTCCCTCTCCAGCTCACAGCCCTCTTCAGAGCTCTGCCCCCTTCTCTTTGGGAAGCCCTGGGAAACCCCCACCACTGGCCTCTGCTCCACTTTTTCTCACCCTGTCAAGTGGTCTGGAGGAAGGCCAGAGTTTCCCACTAATACAGTCTAGGATTAATTAATTTCTCCATCTTTGTTCTATCAGCTCCTCTCCATACCACTTCTTGGCTCCCCGTCATGCTCATTCCTCTCCTGAAAGTTCTTGTTCCTTTCTTGCCCTCTACTCTCGTGCATTGCCCCCAAGAGCCCAGGCTGACATTATCAGATGTTAAGTGGATAATGTTTTGTTTGCAAAACCTGTCCCTGTCTGGTAATTCTGTCCTTGGCTACCCTGAGTCTCTCTGCCTGCCCTTGGCCTGGGCACCACTGCCCAGCGAGCCCATTCCTCTGCCCCCAGGCCTCTGGCAGCACTGTTTCTGCCTCTCCCCTTACTCCAGATTACAGGATAACTGGTGTGGAAAATCTTGCTCTGTGTTTCATTAATTCATTTGGGGTACTGGGAATGAAACATGGCATGCAAATGTATGTAAATGTATGCACTTATGCAAAAATGATATGAAAATATGCTTTTAGATTCTCTGGAAAAAGTCTGATCACTCTCCGAATTCCTCCCCTTGTCAACATTACTTTGTAATTCCTTACCCCTTCGCCTCACCAGTCCCTTAATATCTGCCCACACTCAGCTCTTGCCTCCCTTGTCTTGTGCTAACTCATTATTAATATTAAACACATTATTTCTGCTCTCCCTTCTCTCTGTATGTGAATTTAAACACACAGATGAAGGCTGAAACTATTAGAAAAGTGTTCATTTTCACTGGGGTGTAATTTACATTTCTTTTGTCAAGTCTGACCTTCTATTAACTTTAATGAATACCATCTGCCTCCAAGTCATTATTACTTTTCAGGCAATATTCACGTGTTTGTGTTTCTGCTTAAATGGAACCTCTCCTCCAAGCTGGGTCGGGCACTCTGGTGCACGCCACCACGAGTAACCCTAGGAGGTAATGAATCATTGTTCATCATGGAACAAGCCGAGCTCCTGACCATATTCAGTCTTCTGCCGTCGCCATGTCCTCCTGGGCCCCACCTGCAGTGGACACGGCTTCCTTCCTCCAAAACAGCTCCCTCCCACCGTCCCTCCACCTCCTCTCCTTCCTCCACTCCCCACCCCCCAGCAATACTGCTGGCGCAGACACACTTTCCATCGTCTGGTTTTTTCTATGACCCACAGTTGGCCTGCACGGGTTCCTTCCCTGGGAAGCCCCTTGGCTGGTTCTTGGGAAGTCTCCAGCATTCATGTTCTTCAAACTCTTTCTAACTCTGCCGTTTCCACCCCCCTCCACCATAGAAGTCTTGAGCCCCTGGCTCTTCTCTGCTGAACACTTCTGATCTCTCTACTGACCCCTGCGCCTCAACCTAGGGACCGGCAAACCAGTCTGGTTTCCGTGAGGGCAGAGTAGGACCTTTTGTGATTTGATGAGACTTCAGTTCGGGTGACTTGCTCATGGTTCCAAAGCCAGCAAGTGACAGAGCTGGGATTCGAACTGCACACCTTGTCTGGCCCAAGGCCTCATTGCAGTCCATTGCAAAGGCCACCTTCTTCCCTTCGTAGGCCCCAAGCCATAGAAACACAGCTTTCCTGCACAGCCTTGGCGGGGAGGCAGGAGAGAGAGGGCTGTGATGTGTCTGGGCCAGGGGGCCTCCCCTCCACAGACACCGTGCAGGGGGGCAGTCTGGGGAGCACAGGCCAGGGGGTGTCATTTACAAGGTCATCAAGGAGGGGCCATCCCAGCTGCCCTTTGGGGGTCATCCCAATCACAGTCACTGGGCCGTATTAGACTCCAAAGATTGAAACTCTTTGAAATTTGCAGGTCTCTGCTCTCAACCTGCCTCCAGTCCAGACAGTTTTTGAATATATCAGGATGCACTGAGAAAAGTCTTCAGGGTTTATGAGGACTTTTTCCCAGCATGAATGCCTCTGAGCCTGAGAGGGCTCAGCCATTGCTCCTGATCCAGCAGGCAAGGTGCAGCCTCATCTGGGCCGGGCTCACTGGCTACCCCGGCCCGGGGCTGCACCTTTGCAAGGGAAAGCATCCACCATTTGCCGGGGAGCTCGGGTGTCTCGAAAAGCTCCAAAGGTGAAACAGAAAACTTTCCCAGTGCGATTTTCCTATTTGATCTTTTGTCTCATGTGTTCCCCTTGGGGATGAACAAGAAATACTGTCTGAATAATTCATAGGCCCCGAGGTAGAAACACGCTGCTTCTTTTAAAAAAAAAGCCTGGGTACAAGCGTTTGATTATACCTTTTCTGCGATGCTCTAGCAAAGGCACAGAGATCTGAAAAGCTCTTTACAAAACCCTCTTACAATAGAGAGACAAAAAATTAAAAGCCATGTAATATTTTTAATCAAATAGGCTAATGTTTGGATAATACGTAAAATTATTTATAAAGCCGTATGAGCTACAAAATATGCTCCTTGAGGGAAGGTGGAAAGAAATCAAGTAGCTGTAATTATGAGAAGGTCTGATTTATTTTTAAAACGGAAAACCAGTACTTAGTTATTTTTGAAACTGCTGAGCCCCCTTGTACATTTTGCCCCTATGACTATGAGGAACGGCAGGAAAACGGAGGCTCTGGGATCCTTCTGAGAACTTTACCTCTTAGATCCCAAACTATACCCAACTGGCATTGGATGAGACTCATAGCTCATCCAGCTACTTGTTTTCACTTTACAGAAAGGAAACTGAGTGCAGACAGCTCAGGGTCTTTCCCCAAGGTTAAAGAGCCAGCAACTGATGGCACAGGGTCTGTCCCCAGACTCCCTGTCCAGTGCTCACTCTTCGTATTGCACGCTAACCCCTGACTATGGAATCCGTGCTCCCAAGGGCTGTGGACACGAAGGCCACCTTGGCTTCAGTCTAAGTCTCCCCCTTCCCGTGGTTCATTAGATCAGAGAGAGCCTGCCATTGAGTATGAAGCGCAGATCCCGAACCCCAGCCGGGGACGCAGGCACAGAGAGGCAACTACCAGCAACTCAGCAACATAGAGTTTGGTACCTTTTGAGTTTCAATTCAGACTCTCACAGGAAGACAGGAGGACACTGCCAGCTTTGTGGGGCAGCTGTGCTCAACACATGTGCCTAACACAGTCAGCCTAACGATAAGAACCCGGCAGGGGGACCAGTCTGTTCCCCCACCTAATCGAAACCCAGGTAGAGGGAGAGCTGACTCCAGCAAGGCAGGGAGGGGAGCAGCAGAGCCGCCGCAGGCTTCTGGCCTGGCCATCTGGGAGGGGCGCAGGTGCCTTTCTGGGGAGGTACCACCCCCATATGCAGGGTGAGAATTAGGTGACTTACCTGGGTCCTCCCAATATAAGAGGGTCCACCCCTCCCTCAGCTGATAGGATACCCCTACTAGCCAGCAGCCTCAGAGACAAGCTGGGGTCTCTCTGGGGTGTGGACATCCCATGAGGTGGCTGCCACTAGCAGCACAGAGACCAAGGTGACAAGGGCAGTGTCCAGGGGACGAGAGACTCCCACTGGACCTTGCATAGAACAGGACCACTGGGTGGAGTGGCAAAGGCTGAGCACGGCCAACTCCCACGGGATCCATCTGCATAAACCACTCGAGAATGGCGCTGCTGGCCCCAGGCAATGGGACAGCCTGGCAGGCTAAGTGCCTGGGCCTTCAAAACTGGACGTGGGTTTAGGGGTCCCGAGCTACCTGCTATTTCCACAGGGAGCCCCAATCCAGGAGTGGGGTCCCAGCCTGGTTCGGGGACTCACCAGTCGCTGCATGCTCCTCACGTGGGTGGGACTGATGGATAAGGCTTCTTCGTACCACCGCCGGGCTTCCTCGAGGTTTCCCCGGAGCTCTGCGACCTGGCCGCGCATGTACAGGACGTTGTGGGACATCGGGAAGAGGTTGGCAGCTTCCTGAGTACAGGCTGTGGCTTCTGCAGGCTTCCCGATGCCAATGTAGACTTCAGCTGTGGGTAGAGAGCAGAAGGCAGATGCTTTCCTGGTTCACTGCCCCTTCAGAGGCCCTGCGAACGGCTGTGATTCTGGAGGTGGGGGGCATTTATAGCGCCCCTCCCTTGGGAATCTGGCAGGGGCCCATCTGGAATACGCAGGGCCCAGAGCCAGCCAATCCCCCAGCCTGAGTGGAGACAGCTGCAGGCTGGCGGGCCTTTCTGCCCACGGTGACACAGGGACTCCAGTCACTCCCGGTGTAGGGCCTTGGAGGGCACATGTGTCACCATCTGCCAGAGGGGAGGCAAGCCTGCCAGCCTGACCCGCCCTACCCCACCAAGGATACCCATGTTCAGGGCCCACCTTGGTATCTAGGGCCCCTGCCCTCATCTCTGACAACCATAAAGAAAGGGCTGGGATGACAGAAGGACAAGGAAGCCAGAGGCACACAGCCCTTCAAGGGCACCAGCTCTACCCCCCAGCATGTTCTCCTGACGCCAGAAAGTGCACACGGGGAGCAGGCCATGGCTTCCGTGTTGACAGGCAGGAGAGAAAATGGGTGGTCCATCACATCCTGCCCTCCACCCAGGGAGAGGTACCATGCCCTGGAAACTAGGAACCCCATTAACACCAACACAGCCCTTTGAAAACCAAGCTGTCACTTTTCAAAAAGCAGGAAAATGACCTTTCCTCCACTGGCAGGCCTCGACTCTCTCCCATGGAGCCCTGAGTTGCACAGCAGCCCCTGCCTCCCAAAGAGGAGGGATGTTCACATGTCACCTGCCCCGGCTCTGGGGTGTGCTCAGGTGCCCTCTTCTCCCGAGGGCCTGTGGTCCCAGTCCTGGGCCTGCATCTTCAAGGACATCAGACCCCTCTCCTCTTTCCTTGGCTGTATCCGTCAAGACTACTGCCCCGAGTCCTACTCAGGTGGCTGCTGAGCTCTGGGACCCCCGACCCCTTCTTCTCGGTCCCGTGCAGCCCCTGGCTCATCGGTTCCTGCCTGGACCACTGGCTCTCCACCTCCAAGTTCCACACACAGTAATATTTTATGTGTAATACAATGCAGGCCAAAACAGAAATGGTAGGACAACACAATACAAAAGGAACAGAAAAGTGTTACTATTTTCCTTGTGCACCTCATCTGCGGTCTTCTGGAGGCCACTCTGGAAGTGCCTTGACTAGCCCAGGGCCTCCTCGGGCCCCTCACCTGCTGTTGGCCACACCGTCTGTCCTGCACAGTCGCCGGCAGGTCAGCCTCCTGAGGCAGAGCTCGTCCTCCCACCCGCAGAAAAGCGCCGGTTCCGTGCGGGCCCCCGCTTCTGTTCGCCCCTGGCGCCCTTCAGCCTTGCTTGACCAGCCTACGTACTCAGCACGACCCTGTTCCGTTCTGTGCTTTCTTGTCCTCCCTGATGCCAACCAACAGGCTGATCTGGTTTGTATCCTGGCCGTGGGCCCCCTCTAGAAGGCAAGCTGTAAGCCACAGGAGCATAGGGACTGTGTCTGCGCCGCTCACCGCTGTGCTCCCATGGATGAGACGAGCCCCTGGCACAGTCAGAGCTCAGGAAGCAGCTGCCGAAGGAACGAGCGAATGGAGGAATGAATGATAACAGTGACAGCGGCTAATGTTCATTGAACACTTGCTTTGTGCCAGGAAGTGCTCTCCTTTCTCCTTCACCTGCGCCGGGTCCCATGGTCCCCAGCTGCAGAGAGCCATTGCACAGACCAAGAAACAGCTGCAGGGGGGCTGAACAGCTTGTCCCAGGTCTCAGGGCCAGCTGGAGGCAGAGCCTGGCTGGAGGCCTGTGAACAGTGGCTCCCCTGCCCCCAGGTACCATCCAGGTCCCCTCGCCTGGCATTCGGAGCCCTTGGTGGTAGCTGGTTCTACTGGCCATATGAACCTGTGTCCCTCCTGCTCCCCGACATCCCAGGCTCAGCCCTGGCGAGCCCGTGCTATTTCCACACATGATTTCGGTCTCCTGTCTCCTCCGGTAGGGCCATGACGCCCCAGCTCCCTGGAGGCCTGCTCCGTCGCTGACAGCCCTGACAGCCACTTCTGACCCATGTTTCCCTTCAGAGAGGAGCCAAGGCTCTGTGCTCTCTGATGGTTGAGGCCCTGCATGCGATTTCCTGAGGGGGTCCAGGGTCCGCCCCTAGACACTGATCCTTCTATCTCCCCACCTCCAGCTTCGAGCCCTGAAGCTGGAAAAGGGCAGGTGTGTATAGGTGTGTATCACACAGTTGTGGTGTGTTAACACTGCTGACTTTTTGACCTCAACCCTCCTGAACGGCCCTTTCTTTCCTGGTGATCATGTTCCCCAATGGCTGTTTCCTCAGGCTAGGTGCAGGCCCTGCACCCCCATCTGTTCTCCCAGCCCATGGGTCCCCTCCTCGACGGGGGATCCAGCCTCGCACGGAGACGATGGGCTGGTGCAGGGCCCCCAGACATGGGAACAGGCTGCTCCAATCCAGCTAAGCCCTGACGGCAGCAGTGCTGGCTCAGTCCTGCCTCCTGTCCTGCAGGGGTCCGGCTCCCCAGGTGTTCACTGCACACCTGTGACACATGGGGAGTCTGCAGGGACAGGGGCAACACGTATCTGTCCTTCGGTTTGGGCCCCGGCAGAAGCCTGCCCCTCCTGGGAGATAAACATACTCCTGATGTCACCACAGGGCTGTCTGCTTCCGTCCTGCCATGCCCTCTCCACTCTGGCCAGCCAGCTGCATGCCCGCCGTGGTTTTAGGCTACCTGAGTGTCCCAGCTGTACAGAACGTTCCTCCCACTATGCACTGGGCTCCCGACTGGCTCCCGTTTTGAGGGTGGGCTTACGGACATTTCTAAGGTCCTCAGGGCCTATAGCTGATGGGGTGGGTGACCCACTGGGCCTCTGTCATCCAAATCACTATGGAGAAAGGACCAACTTGGGAGTGGGGACGGAATGCTTCTAGAATTTTTATAACAAGATTGGGGAGTGGGGCAGGGGCTTAAACACCAGAATGACAACCATCAGCCCTATTCTGGGAGGGTTGTCTGTGGGACCATGTGTCTCAGTGAGTCTGATGCTATCGCTTCCTTCCTGAGGAATCGATCGGAAGACAGAGACTGAGCTGAGTCATGATCATGCAAGTGGGAGAAAGAACCCAGGCCTCCAAGGACTTGTTTTCAGTGGTGCAGAAGTTGTAGGAGGAGACCTGCATCACTGGTAAAGCCTGTGCTCCTCACGGCAGGGGGTGGGGGGAGGCAGGTGTGTGGCCTGGCTGTTCCCAAACATGTCCATTTGAAGCTGGAATGGAAGGACACAGCACCACGTGATGTGGTGATTTTCAAACTGTCTTCCGCCGTGGAGCCTCTTCTGCCAAAGGCATCTTAAGAGTGGCAGCTTGCCTCCCTCTTGGTTTGGTCCCCCATCCTGGCCTCTGGGGCACCCCTGGGGACCCCAGGGCTCTAGGTCCCCCGTTTGTAAACCAGCGTCATGAGAACACGGAGGGTTGGGTTCCTGCACCTGGGCTATGTGTGCAGCCTCGGGTGAGGCGGGAACATCCCTCAGCCTGTTCACCCACCAGCGGGGGGGCCCCGACGTCGGCCCGCAGCTCTCCAGGACGGTGGTAAGGATCTGCCATGGTGGTGGAAGCCGATCCTAGAGGGAGCTGAAACTGCTGAGGACGGCACTTCGTGGAGCCCCACCGCCTTCCAGATGGCAGGGAGGAGACCGAGGTGCAGGGAAGGAAAACCACTTGGCAGAGCCTGCAGCTCTTTGGGCTGGGGGTGTATCTGGGGGGCGCCTTTCATTTTACCATGGCTCCTTTGAGACAATGGCTTAGAACAGTCACTCCCCCTTTATGAGGAGATCATGTCTTCCTGGGGCACAGAGTCTTCAGCTCCAGAAATAAAACCTTAGTGCTGGGATTCCTGACATCAGTCGAATCATTTGGAGTGTGGCTAGGGAGGAAGAGGGCTGTACCCACGGTCCCACACAGGTCCAGTTTCCTTTCACTTCTAACACTTGTCAAGCACCTGCTTCATGTCAGCGGCAAGGTTGAGAGGTGGCTTCCAACATGCCCGCTCTGGGCTCAGGACTGTGCACTGTGCAAAGGTACTGGGCAGAGTGGGGCTGAGATCGAGTCTGGACGCTGCTGGGGCCAGGCTGGGTGCCTGGTGCAGGGCTGCATTTGCCCAGAGGGATGCAAAGTGGCTTCTCACACAGGTGCCTTCAGCTAGTGAAGCCTGCTCCCCGGGGGTTAGTCTACCCAAGAGGGGACACCTATTTTGAAGCTCATACAAAGGAGCGGCAGCCTGACAGCTGTACCCACACAGGTGCCATTGGCTCTTCCATGCCACCTGAGGTCTGGCAGAGGGGGAGGAAGGGAAGGACTCATGTCTCCCCAGTCTCATAGGTGAGGCCTGCAGGCAGGCAGGGAGTGAGGCCAGCAGACTCCCTGAGCCCTGAAAACCATTTCCTTTACCCCAAACCCTGCTTCCCTGACTTGTGCTTGGAAAACAAACCTTAGCAGCTTGGTTCTGGGCTAGCCCCTGCCCATGGGGGGCTGAGGAGTTCCCAGGGGGAGCACAGGGTCCCTTCCTGAAGCAGCAGGTCCTCCCAGAGCACACCGTCTGTGCTTTCATGAATTCCCTCTCATATACAAATCAGCACCAGGGCCTGGGTGAGCTGCCCTCACCCTTCAAAGTCACAAAGGTCTCGGGGAAGGGACTGCAGCCATATCAGCTCAACCCAGAACTGTTCGTCACTTTTCCCTTGTTTGGGCAAGGTTGGAAGTGATTTTGTTTGCATGTGTTGGTCCAAACCTGAGCTTCTCTGGCCGGGGTCCCAAGCCGGGCCTGTTGTGCCCGTGCTGAGTGCAGCCCAGGTCCTTTCCTCAGTGAGGGTCTGGCCAAACGCCTCTGTCAGGATCTTGGCTGCATGACTGATACTTATTTCTGAGTTTCTGAGTGGCGGTGCCCACCTGCCCGCAGGGACGCCTTCCCCAGCGTCTGGGCGGGGTGGTGGACCAGTTCCTCATCCTCTAGCTCATTTGGGAGACACTTGACCCCATCCAGACCCTGGCCCAGCTGGTCTCCTGATGCTTCAATCCTTCCCCAGAAGCCCTCCACCCCTTTGGCTGACCTTGACTCTTTATTCAAAGGGAAAAAAGAAGCCAGCAGAACAGACATGAGCCTCTTCTTGCTGCCACATTGGCAAGCCCTCTGTTGTCCTCTGTGCCCATCCATTCTGTTCCTCTTCTGCTGTAACTGAGGCCAACCCCTCTGCCTGTGCCCTGGACCCTAGCACTGGCCTGCTCTCCTCAGGGATTCAGACCTTCACGTATCCTCTCTCTCTCTCTTTCTCTTTGGGACGAGGAGGAACTCAGTATGGATGTGATCGGCCCAGAGGCCATCAACATGCTTCTGGGTCAGCCAGTGCAGCCCCCTAGCTTGAACTCAAGCACATTCCTCCCCAGTTACCCCGAATTTCTCTCCTCTGCTGCACAGGGGTCCTTCCTGCGAGGACCGTGCACCCCTGCCTCGTCCTCCTCGCCTGCCAACACCCTGTAGCCACACTGGTGGGCTCCGTCCCCAGTACGCCCCCCAGCCTCACCTGTCACGGCCACCGACAACTCTCATACGCCACGTCCAACAGGTGCTTTTGTCTGCGCCCATTCGACCTCCCAGCAGCACTTCCTACCAGCCACAACCTCCTCAATAACAGTGATTTTAAGAGTTACCAAGTGCTTGCTACCCACTGAGCACTCTGCTCGCCTTATCTGGTGTAGCTGTCACAACCGCCCTCATTTTGCACCGGAGCAAACCAGGGCTCACCGGGAGGCGGAGGACCCGCCCAGCTCACAGTGCCGGAGCGAGGTGACACAGGGATTTGCGCTAGTCTGACTGCGCCCCACACAAGGGAAGGAAACCCCTCTAGCTGCCACAGCGCCCCCTCTCCTGTTTCCCTCCTGCCTGACTGACCACCCCCTCTTCGCTCACCTAGGCTTTCCCCCATCCTGCCCAAATTTTAAATGTGGGAGGGGCTTGGGGCTTGGTCCTGGTCCTTTCCCTTCTCTGTGGACATTCTCCTCCCAGGCGTTCTCATCATACCCTGGGGCATTCCATCCTTACTCCCCAGTGTGTTTCCAGCCCAAATCTGAATGAGGCTGGGCTCTCCAGCTGCCTGCTTGTGGTCCTCACTTGCGTGTCCACAGGCACTGGACACTTCCAAGTTCAAACATGACTCTGGTTTCCCTTCCTCCATGACTCTACCACATCAGCCCCTCCCCACCGGCTTCCCATTGCAGAGAATGGCGTCACCAGTGGCTCACACTGACTCAGGCCCCGAACACAGGCTTCCTCTCCACGCCCCCAACATCACACCCATGGGGAGTCCTATGGTTCCAGCTCCACGGTGCGTCTCAGAGCCCACTTCCCTCTGCCTCACACACCGAGCTGCCTCCACACTCTGCTCTTTCTCTTCCCACTTCTGCTGCTTCCATTCCATTCTCCATGTTTAGACAAAGTGGTCTTTTCAAAACCTGTCTCTAACCCTCTCACTCTCCTGCTGGAAGTCTATCAGTAGCTTTTCAATGTTTTTAGGATTCAGTTAAAGACCTGAGCATGGCTTCCAGGGGCCCTGGCTCTTCTCCAACAGTCTCTAGCCCAGTCTGCAGGCCTCCCCACCATTGTCCCGACCACCGCCGATCACTGCTCAGGCCTCTGCTCCCCCCACAACCCCCATGCTCAGACCTTCCCTTGCCTCTGGGTGTGGGGACAACCTCTGCCACCAGTTCTCCCAGGGGACCACGCTGCTCCTTTATGGCACCTGGCACCATGAGAATGAAGTGCTTCTCTAACTGTTTTGTTTCATGTCTATAAGCTGCATCAAGGCAGGGACTGTCATCATGAACACTGACTCCTGAGCCTTGCTTTGACGCTGCCCCATAGACATGTGCTTAAAGACACTGTGCTGCCCACCTAAGTGCCCACCCTGGCTTACAGCTGGGGTGCCGGGGCCATGCTGGCTGGCTCTGAGTTCTGGCTCCTCCACTTAATTAGCCAGGTAATATTAAGCAAGAGACTCGAGAGCTGTGTATCAGTTTCTTTATCTGTAAAGTGGGGTGAATAAGGTATATATACCTCATGGAGACAAAACAAATTAAGACACACAAAGTCCTTGGGATAAAGTCTGACATATGGGCAGTGCTCGATAAAGGTGTAGGCCATTAATCGACATTCCCCCCCCCCCCCCCCCCCCCCCGGGGCAGGAGCGGGGGGGGTGGCTTGCTTAATCTAGACTGGCCCTGAATGAGGCAGGCCTAACCCCCGGGGAACCGTGTGTTTGCTCCTGCAGGGGCTCCCTGTGCAGGGACACACACACCGCCTGTCTGGGCACAGGCTTCATCTCTTCCAGGGGCCTGGCTACAGGATGCCCTCTCCACCCTGCCGATGCAGCCTCTGGGAGGAGCCTGGGAGGGGGGAGGGGGAACGGGAGAGGCCTGTCCAGGGCCAGGGAATTCGAGAGAGTATCACGGCTTTAAATTCGCAGCAGAAATCAGAAAATCTGATCTTGCACATCTAAGAATAGCCGTTGGTTTCAACTGTGAGAGTGCCAAAGTGAAAGCTATAATTATTAGTACGTAACAAGCAGAAATTAACCACCTACCACAAAGTCATTTTTAGCTGCCATCCCAATGTGGAAATTAAAAGATGGGCACCAAAAAGCTGCCTGGCTTGGCAAATTGAGCTCTGGTTCAGCCCGGAATATCAGCGAATGTCTGAGTCTCCGATGGCCAACCATGAGGTTTCCATCCTAAGGAAGCGGTATGGCTTCCGGGGAGATGGGTTTTGCAGTACAGTAAACTTCAAATGCTCTAAGGCAGCTCCCATGACTCTGATTCCTGCCCCAGTTAGACCCCAGAGCCACTTACTTCTACTCAGCCTGGGTTTCCCTCCTGCACAGTGGTGGAAATAACCCCTTCTGACCTTCTTTATAAGACGGCATATATACTAACGGCCCCAGAAGATACTTGGAATTTCAGGAAAGGAAACCATAAAAATAGGTAAATGTCATGTAAAGCCCAGATGCCATAAAGAAAAGATTGATAAATGCATTTTCTAAAGACTGGCAAAAAAAAAACAAAACACTAACAAAATAAAAACAGGAGAAAATATTTATAGCTTGTATCACAGACACGAGGCAAATTTCTTTGACACATAATAAATGCTTACAAATAAAAAAGGAAAGCTCAGTGTCTAAGAAGATAAATGAAGAGAAGCCATGAACAGACAGCTGAAATACCACTTTTCACCGATCGGACTGGCAGAGATCTAGAAGTCTGAGAATTCTCTGTGTTGATAGGGATGTAATAAAATGGGCATTCACACATTATTGGCTGGGCTGTGGATTGGTACTATTCTGTGGAAGCCAATGTGACAAAATTTATCAAAATTAACAAGAACACACCCTTTGATACATTAATTTCATTTTTAGAAATTTACTAAATTTTATCTTTTTATCTTATATGCAATATATAGATGGATACTTACTGATGTATTGTCTGTAAAATATTAGAAATAATCTAAATGTCAATTAATGGAGTAGTGGTTAAATTATGGTAAATTCACACAATGGATTTATTCTACGTGGCTGGTAAAAAGTCTGAGTCAGTGTTAGGTACGCTGATAAGCAATGACATCCCAGTGTGTATGACAGCTCTGGAAAGTGCACAGGGGCTTGCTAGCAGTGGTTGCTGGGGGCAATGGTAGCTGAGTCTCAGGGGAGGGATAGAGACTTCTCACTCTCATCCTTTGTACCTTTTTAATTGTTTACGATTTGCAGGTACTATTTATTCAAAACATAGGCCCCAACAAACTAAGGAACAAAACACACACAACCCATGCCAGTCAGCCACCAGGTGTCCTGGCGAAAAGCCCAAGACACTGGAATCAGAGGTGTCCAGGATCGGAGAAGGAGGCACAGGGGGAAGGGTGTGCCCAAGGAGTGGGTCCTACCACTCAGGAATGGAGGGGCCCTGTGTGGTCAAACACCAGTTGTCTTCCAGGATCTGTGGCTCCCTGCTGGGCCATTGGCCCACCCCCTCACAGAGCAGCAGGCGGCTCAATGTCCATTCATGATCTCTTTGCCATTCAAATGGACATATAATGTCCATCTGGAAATTGAAGGTTGTCTCAGAGTGACCTCACCTGCAAGCCTCAGATCTGGGGTCTCCTCACCATTGGCTCCTGTCATGAGCTCCCACTAGACTAAGCTCACTAGAGAAAACAACCAAGAGAGAAGAATGCCACAGAAACACCATGGTCTGGGGGTGTTAGGCCTTGATCTTTGGAAGTTTCTTCCAAAGCTTGTAAAATATACACAATCTGGCCATACTACTTTAGACCTAATGATGGAACCATAAATTGTCCAAAAGTAAGGGGGAGGTGTCACTGTTATTTTGCCTGTTGAAACAGCAGAGCTCAAACCACAGGTGGTAAAACCTTACAGATCAGAAGAAGCTGTTTTCTGAGTTCATTCTGAAGTTACTTCTTCAAAGACCAGATAAATATATGATGCGGTTCTAAATCTTGAAGTAAACCAAATCAGTGCCTTGAAAGAGTCAATATGGCACAAATCCTAAAAAGATTCTAATTTACTCAATTCCTTCCTACAACAAAAGCCTCCTGCATATTCTGCCCAGAGTTTAGAAGGCAGGTTTGGCGTTCGTTTTAATTGTTCAATCCCACCAATTTATAGAACATTAAAAGCCACGACCATTAACTAACGAGAGGTTTATCCCATGCGACAGGCTATGCCAATGAGAAGTGGATATCACACAATTTGGTCCAAATTCAAGGACATCTCCAAACTGAATCTTAGCCACCAGGTTCTTCAATGTTCTAATCAGCGGTTACCAAATTTCCTCCTGAGAGTCACGGGGGGACACGCAGAAAGGAACAGAGTCTGGATAACTGGAAAAGGGGCAGCAAGCCAGCAGGAGAAACAGTCCTGGAACTCAGTGACCCTCACTTGGGTCACTGACTTTTCCAGGAAACAGGGGAGAGGAGCAATGCCTGTGAGGTCAAGGAAGTTCATTCCAGCCTTGAAGGATTGACTCCAGCCCTGCTGGGTTTTTTTAAGATGTTGTCCCTTCAAATCTTGCTTTCAATCCCGATTCGAAAGACACCTCGGCCCCCCACGCTGACCCTGCTCATGAGGGCTACCGAATGGGACAGGCGCCAGGCCCTAGACAGGGGCACAGGACATGGGGGGCAGGGCATTACCGTTGTCCCCACACCCTGCATGCCGGCTCCTCTGGGACCCAGTGAGAGGCCACATGCTGGCAAGTGTCTGCACTAGAAGAACAATCAGTACATTCATGAATCATCCTTCTTTTGTGTTTCTGCTTAGAAGAATGTAATTTGTTAATTTATGGTAGTTGTTATGGCTCCATTAAAGATGCCAACACAGAGGAGGCTGGCTGAGCTGTGCTCCATGACACGCTGAAGCCAGGTGAATCCCGACACGTTTTCATACATGGAGGTCTGCCAATGGTTCCAAACAAGGCTGACCAGCACACAATTAGCTTTGGCAAAAAAGGAGTAAACAGACGGACAATGGTGGATAATAAGCACTTTCCCCAGCCAAACCTGGCCTTCCACTGTGCACCCCGAGGGTTCGGCCTGGGAAGGCCCAGGTGACATCTTGCAGACCCAGTGATAAAGCTCGAGGAGCAGGGGTCACCGTTCGTACAGAAACATGACGTCAGTAAATCACCAGCGGCCACTTGCCCAGAGCCTCTGCCTAGTGGGGTTCTCCTGGCTACACTGCTTGCTTGTGGGATGGATCGTGGGGATTTTCAGCTCAGTACCGGCACCCGTGGGAAGCTGGAGGAGGGGCAGTCCTCTCTGCTCGCTGGGCTGGTTCCCAGTTCTGCGGCTGCTGCTCCCGCTCCCTGCTCTGTAGGTTGGCAGGAGTGCCGGGCGGGGGGTATGCAGGGACATCGGAAGTGTTGCCCCTTCCAGGGGTTTGATGAAGACCTCTGAGTCATCGACACACACATGTCCCCTCTCTCAGGGACTCTAGATGTCACTGACGGGATGCGCCAGGCACCAGCTCGTCAACCCCAGGAGGTGGGTGCTAGTACCCACCCCCCCCCATGAGGAAGCCCAGGCTGAGGTGAAGCAATTAGCTCCTGTCTACATAGCTGGTAGAGGATGGGACTTCCGGACTTCTGAGCCTGGGGCACCCTGCTGTGCTGTGCCTCCCCCCCCCTTCCCCCTGCGAAGCAAGCCTCGGTATCTGTTGCTCTCTGGCTCCTGCTGCGGGCACACAGCTGGCATCCCACCCGGTGACCTCCCTGGGCCCCTCAGAGGCCAATAGGGTCATCTCGGCTAGCTGCCTGCTCTGTACCAGGTTCTGGGGCACGACGGGGAGACACAGAGGAACTCATGGTTCCTGCAAAGCAGCTGTGGCATTCTGACCCATGACTGCTTTGATTTCTCAAAAATCCTCCAGAAAGGGGTCATAGGTAAACAGGCGAGCACCCACAGGCTCCCCCAGCATCTGGCACGGCCGTGGGGGTGGGGACAGAGCTGTACCTGCATGGAGCCAGATCTGTGCCAGCGTCATCCAGGGGTGTAGCGGGCCCTGCTTGGGGGCACTGCTCTGAAGAGATGAGGCCACTTCTGACAGCGCCTGTTCCACTCTGGATGCTGCCACGGATGTGGCGTGGACAGAGCCTGTGGGGGGTTTTCGAGAAGACGGCATCAGGAGTAAAAGGACAGACCTGCCCGACCAGCCATCCACCCGCCCCCTCCCGCACACAGACACAAGTTCAAGACGAACACACACTCCTTCCCCCATGGTGTCTCCGAGTTGGATGTCCATGAAATATAGACAGGCATTACGGCCTGGAACGGGAGTTTCCATCCTC
>RCUC01089240.1:0-25924 GCA_003697995.1 Taxidea taxus jeffersonii
AGACATAGCCAGTAGAACGCTGATGCCCAACATCTGGAGGAGACTAAGTGAGTGGGAATGAAACTAGAGCAGGATAGGACAGAATCTGTCCTCCCCTTTTATAGGCCTCAGTTTTCTGGGAGATACCTTCAATTAGATTGCAAAGAGCATCAAAATTCACAAGCAGACTAAAAATAGCCCTTGTTGCTTATTAACCTGTTCAGTCCCAATTTAGGAGTAGTTTGCTTGATGAAGACTTACCTGGAGGGGCCTCTCTGGGTTTTAGGGTTATTTATGCCAATCCCATTAGGAGCGCAACACTTCCCACATTGACTTAAGTGTGGGTGATTGTTTTTCTCCCTAACTACTATTGACTCCCTGAGAACAGGGACTAATTTTTCCTTTATTTCTAGCAAAATGGGTCTTAGACAAATAATCATTGAATGCATAAGGGAATGAAGGTTCACTGCATTAGTTCTTAACAAGGAGCCGTAATATTTCCTAAGTTATGTCTTATTTTGTATGGATTTTTTCTGCAGGTAAAAACTGAAGAAGATGATTTTGAAACAGATTTCTACAAGGACTTAATTTCTCTTACAAATAACAAAGATCGACAAGGTTCATTTTCAGGGGAATACCTAGAAGGTGTTTATGTACCAATTTTTTATTCCTCAAAGAAAACTCAAAGCACCACCCATAACTCTGCCTTCAAACAAGCCATAGAAGCCTCTCACAGAAAGGTAATCAAAATGGTTCCCAATCTGTTTATTCTTTTTAAAAAATAAATGCCAATTCCAGCAACCACCCAATGAGAAGGGGAGAGTTTTGGGCATCAAGTCAGTAAGATTTCTAACACAAATTTAAATAGATTTACCTTGTTATATCTGATTTCAGAAGTTATAGAGGTGATACATCTAATGATGCATATATTTGGCTCTACTTATGGTTGTGTTCTCTTTGTTTTCTTTGTCTTAACTGTTTTAGGTGTATTTTTTATAAACCACATGTAACAGAACTTTGCTTTTTTAATCTGACAGGTCTATGCTAGGGAAATTTCATCTTCTTTGATTTAATATACCCACTAAAATACTTGATTATATTTCTTCCTTTTTAATTTTTCTTACTCATTTTATTTTGTTGCTGTTTCTTACTTCCTTACTTTTGCTCTCTTTGTCTCATTTCTGTTTACTGCTTCTTGTCCTTTTGGTCTAAACTTTAAAATTCTAAACTTTTAAATTCTGCTTGTGGTTCTCTTTCTTTAACTAACAAGCATAATTAAACCTGTGTTTTTCTTTTATCACATGAAGTAATTTCTATAGTTCCCAAAAGATGTTTTACTTCTCTATACCCCATCCCCATGATTTCCTTTACCTTTCTGGTCCCCCACCACTAAGCCTCAGTTTTACTGAGATAGTTCAAAACCTTTGTGTTCCCTTTCTTAGAATTGTTTTGTGTTCATTTTTATATTACATATGTTAGTTTGTATTTTATTCTGATGCTATCTTCTCTATGTAAAGATTCCTCAATAACATTTATAAATTCTAAGTTCATAGTCTGTATTTTATATTTATGTTATATTTTATATATTGTATGTGTGTGTCTATACATTTACTCCCTAAATCCTTATAGATCTAAAATGCTCATATTTTTTCTGAGCAATAAAGGAATATCTTGGCCAAATATAAGAATATTGGATCATAGTCTTCTTTTCTTGGTAATTGGTGGATGTTATTCCACTGTCTTCTACTTTTTATTGTTGCATAGGAAAAATCACATGCAGACTGGTTTTCTTTCTTTTATTTTCTCTATCTGGAAATTAATAGTTTTCATTGTTGTTGTTTAGAATTTAGGTTGTAAGTAAGTATTAGACTTCTTTCCATCAATCTTGCCAGGAACCAATGAAACTCTTTCAATATGTAAAGATAGGTTTTCATCCATTAACCTTTCTTCTTCTGCTCCTTTTTCTTTTATTATTTGTATATGAACACTCCTGGACATGTTTTCCAATTTAAGGGATAGATTTTACATTAGACATTTACAAATGTATTTTAAAATAGTATGTATTTCTCACTACAACCACCACTGTGTACTATTTTTTTTTCCGAAGAGATGAATGGGAAGGCTGAGCCCTGAATCATAGAACCTGAGGAGAGAGGTGAAAAGAGTTATGAACACTGGAACAGATGGGACCAGCGGATGGAGGGCACCATTTTATGGCTCCTCCTGCCTTTACCATAGTGCCTCTCATATTTTTATTTATTCACCCACTCATACACTTACATAAATAAGAGATTTTATAACACTTTATAGATAATTTTCCTAGGCACTTCATTTATCTTCAAAAGAACACTAAGAGGGAATCAGAGTAAATATTTTTACTAACCTTTTACAGATGAGTAAATTAAAGTCCATACATTTATTTTTAACCCCAGAAATATTTATCAGGTATCTACCATGTATTATGTACTACACTAAAATCCAAGAAGCTAAGTGTTCTTATGATCTTACAGAGAGTAAATGCCAGCGATAGGCATTGAAATCAGTTTGTCTGATTTTTGCCCACTCTTCATATCACTACGTTACACTTCAAGCTATCTGCTTATTCATTCATTCATTTATTCATAATTTAAACAAACTGTGAAAAGAGTAGAGTTCTGGTGATGTGAACACATAAAAGAAAAAAGAGAGAATGGAGTAGATTCCTTTTATAACATAAATTGTTAGTGCACTTTAGAATGGGCTATAGGTAGCATAGTGTCACTCAGATTTACCAAATTATATTCTTTTTCCTTTTAATTTTTATTTTAATTCCAATTAGTTAACATACAGTGTTATATTCATTTCAGGTATACAATATAGTGATTCAACCCCTTCCATACATCACCCAATGCTCATCACAAGTGCCCTCCTTAGTCCCCATCACCTACTTCACCCATCCACCCCAACCATGTTTGTTCTCTACAATTAGGAGTGTGTCTGTGGTTTTTTTTTTTAAGACTTTTTTTATTTATTTGAGAGAGAGACACAGAGACAGCATGAGTCGGGAGGGTGGAGCTGAGGGAAATGGAGTGGGAGAGGGATAAGCAGACTCCCCATTGAGTAGTAAGCAGGCTGCAAGGCTCAATCCCAGGACCCTGAGATCATGACCTGAGCCAAAGTCAGATGCTCAACCAACTGAACCACCAAGGCACTCTAAGAGTCTGGTTTTTGATTTATCTCTCTTTCTCTTCCCTTTGTTCATATGTTTTGTTTCTTAAATTTCACATATGGGTGAAATCATTTGGTATTTGCCTTTCTCTGACTGACTTATTTTGCTTAGCTTTATACTCTTCTAGCTCTTCCCATGTCGTTGCAAATGGCAAGATTTCATTCTTTTTTATGGTCGAGTAATGCAAATTATATTTTTTTCTTTCAAGATTTATTTAAATTTAAGTTAGTTAACATATAGTATAGTCTTCATTTCAAGAGTGGAATATAGTGAGTCATCACTTTCATATAACACCCAGTGCCCATCACAACATACGCCCTCATTAATGCCCATGACCCATTTAGCCCATCCCCCCTTGCAAATTATACACTTAAAACAAGTTAAAATCAGAATTACTAGGAAGTAAAAATATACATCCCAGGGCCCTTCTCTTAACTTACTGATTCAGAATATCAGGTGGAGCATGTGATTCGGCCTTTTTTTTTTTTTTTTTAAGTCCCCCAGCTTGCTCTAATATATCCAGGATTGGAAAAAACTACTTAAAAATATAGTCCATAATGAGCAGGGAAATGGAGATATTGAAAGAGACATAGATATATATATCGATCTCAACTTTAAGATTTGCTTCACAGAATTGGTTTATAAATGTTTCAGAGAAATGTGTTAAAGGCAAGAAGGGGGCCAAGGGTGGAAAGGAATAAGGTAAAGAGAATGGAAAGAGAGAGGGAAAAGTGTGAATGGTGACTCTTTTTCAATCTTTGTGATTATTTCTTTTCTTTTGTGTTAGCAGCCATTTTATGCCTTAATTATAGCACACAGGAAAATAGTTATTTAACAGTTTACAGCTACGATAAAGTTCATTTGCTAAAATACATTAGCAAATAAAAAAATACTCCTCTCTCTGCTATTACTCAAATACTACACTTTGCTAAAATTGAGAGATACATAAAGTATATATAATATTTTTTAGAACAGTATATGTGGATATACTCTGAAAACTCAGTGGATATGTAGAAGGACAATTTAATGGAGTGAGATTTGGGTATAAGACCAACCACCAAATCATAAATTAACCTGAAATAACAAGAAACAATTTAAAAAAAAAACACCTCTCAAACAAATATTCCAGTTTATGGATAGAGGAGGGAATATAAACAATGTTGTTTAATTTTAACCCTAAGTAATTTTGAATCATAGCATGTTAGAGTTGAAAAGGATATGGTATTGTCACCTGTCACACAGCCCTCATCTGTGTCCCAGGTGACATTTCACAGACATCTGGGGCCTGGGGAATGTAAATGCCTTTTCCCAGTTAAGGACAAAGCTGGGACTTGAGCTCAATTGCATATCTTCCAATTCAAAATTTATGCAGTCTTTCTTCCATGTTTCGCATTAGCAAGAATTTCTAAATAAACACTCAGTAGGGACGCAACCGTGATTGACAGTCAAGAATGAAAGATTGATTTTTCCGATCATGGATCTCTTTTTGGTAGATCTGCCTACAAACCTAGGCTTCTGCCACACAATTCACATTACCGAGATAATCTTATCTGTTCCACACTTTGAACGTCTCAGGAAAAAATCCTGGGAAGTAAAACAAAAGTTCTAATTTTGTGTGTGAGAGCATGCCACAGAGAGTTAAAGCTGTTAGCAGACTGTGGTTGGGATGAAGCTGGTGATACATGGATGACATTTAAAAGCTTGACACTTCAAACTTTCATTACCTTTAATCATCTAATCATCTTGGCTTTTTTTTTTCTTCTATTCTCCTCTTCCATTTAGGAGTCTAGTTTCACTAGGATCCATAAAGTGATAAAAGTTTTAAACTTCACAATGAAAAGTAAAGATCTACAGCTGTCTGATGTCTTTTTGAAAGCGCTTAACCACCTGCCTCTAGAATACAACTATGCTTTATATAGTCGAATATTTGATGACTTTGGGACTCACTATTTCACCTCTGGTTCCCTGGGCGGCGTGTATGACCTTCTCTACCAGTTTAGCCTCGAGGAACTCAAGAACTCAGGTAGGCTTTTTGCAGCTCTCCCTCTTTTTCAACTTGATTCAACTGCCTGCAATTCATTTTTCTCTTACTCTGTCATTTTAATTCTTCTTTATCGACTTTTAGACTCTGCTTTATTTCCAAAATGGTATGAAGAACAACCAAAAGGTACACACTCAAGCAAATAAAATAAAAATAGAAAATTAGGACTAAAATAGAAGGAAAAATAAATATACATTCCTCTTTGACTGGACATTAGGTTTGTTTCTGAATTTCTTGACATCTGGGAACATCATAAGCTACACAGTAGTGATAACCCAAAAGAGAGATGCATGCTATTTTTCTCAAGGAAAATGAAATTTGTCCTGGAATTAAACTCTAAAAGATAATTATGTATAGTGTTTTTATAGGAGATAGTAATTTTATAGAACAATAATTATAGGAAATTCACTAGCTTTCTTTCTCTTTTTATGATTTTTAAGTAAAAGCCAAGGGCATAAGATAAAAGAAAAATTAAGGACTTGACAAGGGACTAAGTTAATGTGGGCTAGATATGCACCTACTGGTGATAAAACTTGAAGCCTGATGAGAAGCACTTTTTTTTGAGGAAAGTTTGCAACTTTATATTTTGGGATATAATCAGGGATATTTTTCTGCTTCCCTGTAAGCTTTGGTTTATAAATAAGCATCGGTTTATAAATAAATTTTGGTTTCTTAACTATTACCTTAAATTGCCAATAGTAATTATTATTACAGCTTAAGCACCTTTGGATAAATTTGTTTTCAGACTCCTTTGTGAAATGACACAGGGCCCTTGTGATGATTCTATCATGGGTCTCTTAAGGACATGGTTGGGAGACTTTATGGTAACCAGAACTCAACTGACCAATTACCCCAGATAAATAAGAATTCTTGATCATGTGATTTTATATGAAAGAAATCCGGGGGTGCCTGGGTGATGCCAGTTGGTTGAGTGGCCAACTGTTGGTTTGGGCTCAAGTCATGATCTCAGGGTCCTGGGATCGAGCCCTGTGACTGACTCCAAGCTCAGCCTGGAGCCTCTTTGTCTCTCCCTCTGCTCTCCTTCCTGCCCGTCCACCACTTTCTCTCTTTCTGTTTCTCTCTCTCTTAAATAAATAAATAGATCTTTAAGAAAAGAAAAGAAAGGAATCAGGAATTTATTGAAAAAAACAACATCAGGCCAACCTTCAGGTCACTAGAGTGTCAATCCCTCTCTTAAATCTCATCATGGCAAAAACTAACGTTTCATGTGGCTGTCCTCAGTTATTCCAAACTTTAAGTGACTAGATACCCCTCATTACCTACCTTCCTAAGAAAGAAGATGGGATAAATGCTTTTGAGAAGGATTTTCAGTAAGAGGGCCTAAAAATTTTTTTACTTGACAGAGTTACTGAAATCCAAAAGATTTATGCTGTAGTGGGCTTTCAAATTGCCTAACCTTATGTTCCCTTTCAGTTATTCTTTCCACTGGAGCAATGTCTGTATGATGAATTTGGTATCTTCTGCCATGAGGACACCACATTAATGCTAAGCAAAAATAGTTGTGGGATGCCTCTGGCTTTTGACTGGTTTCATCTCATGCCTGGGATGAAATTATTTTGGTCACTTGCTGCTGTAGCCCAGAGAATAATTTCTCACTTGATCAGCTATACTCATCATGCATTCACAGCAAGGCTTCTAAAGGCCTAGAGATCAGGTGAGTTAAAGAACTATGTGAATCTTTAATCAACCATCCAGCATTTTAATAGTTGAAGACCCATGACCAAAATGAAGTGATGCGCTATACTTTCCTACTGAAACATTCTCACCTTCCATCTCTTTCTCTATAAATGGTGGCAGGGGCGCCTGGGTGGCTCAGTAGGTTAAAGCCTCTGCCTTCGGCTCAGGTCATGATCCCAGGGTCCTGGGATCGAGCCCCACATCGGGCTCTGCTCAGCGGAGAGCCTGCTTCCCCCCTCTCTCTGCCTGTCTCTCTGCCTACTTGTGATCTCTGTCAAATAAATAAATAAAATCTTAAAAAAAAAATAGAGGTAGAAACAGGTGCACATAATAAGGGAAAGGAAGGAGTTTGAAATGTGATAGGAAACTGGAAATACATGGCCATATACACCTACATACTCACATACACACATGCTATATGTAGATATAGATATATCATATATACTTTAGAGTGTACATATGTCTATTCAGTTTCTATATTTAATATTCTTATATATAATACATGTTCTTACATTCAATAAGTATATATATATATATATATATTTCTCTGAATCACAATAATGATTCTGGTGCACAGTTTTAATCATGGTTAGGATGAAGCACATCCAGACGGAAGAAAATCTCAATAAAATGAGAATTCTCTAGTGGGTATGCTTACCTGTTTTTGCCCACTCTCTAGATGAATATATACTCTGGCCTACTCTGTCTTTTTTCCATTTCCTCTCTCTTTGCTGAGCCATAACATGGAACTAAAGTATAGGCTTAGCTTTTATTTGCTTTATTCAATAAGAATTGTATCCCTTGTCATTAATTTCAGAAACATGACCTGAACATTTCATAGTAACTTTTCTCCCTCAAGAAGAGGAAAACAAAATTAAATTGCTTCTTATTTGCATCCTTCATTTATTCCTCTATTGTTCATTGTCCCATAGTCAATTTAAAACCTTGAATAAAAGTTGACATTGCTTCAGTGTGCTCAGTGAACAGAGTTTCAGAAATACAGTAAAAACATTAAACAATTAAGCTATCATAATGTGCGAGGTGGTAATTTTAGACACATTTTGTTGAGAAGTTATTTCTTACTCCAAACTGGAGAACAATTACAGGCCCCACCATTTATCCGTCTGACATTTTTGACTAACACTGTTGACCTTTGCCCCGTCAGAGCAGCTGAGGACATTTCTGAAATACTTGTCCCTGTGCTACATCAGAATGACACTCAGGTTTGGGAGGCCAATTGCTGCAAGCTACAGGAAATACAAGGGAAGAAAGGCTTCTATAGAAATTCACTGATAAAACCTTGACATTGTGACCACTGCGTGACTGACGCCATGGCTCATACAAGGGATTCATCATTCAAATCTTCCAAGATCCTCCGTTAGCCCTCAGAAAATGAAAATAACTAAGTTGATAGTCGATGAATTATGTTATAGTTAATGAATTGGACACATAAAATTTAATTTTCATTTATAAATAATAAAAACCTAATGAAAAAACTAAAAAAGGATGGGAACTATGTACTATAGACACATTAAATTCGTAACATGGCTTCAACATTTGGCTGACCTACTTGTTAGAACAGCACTACCAGAAGAAAATGACTCATACTTATTCAGCCTCACCAAAAAAGAAAACCAGACTTTTTTTTTTGGTTAGAGTTAAAGATATATAGTAAACTGATAAACATGAGGGCTTCAAATTAAGAATTTTTCACTGCCAACTTATAGTGCATCTCTTCAAATGTGTCCAACGACTGAAAATACTGTGAAGTAGGCAGACCGCATTCCCTTCTACTTGGCCTCATTTCTCAGTAATCTGTGTCTTTAGAATTCAGTTTCAGCATCACACCCAAACGGCACCTCAAGCTCTAAAAACACGCCTCTGTTGACTATAATCTGTAATCCTAAATATCAGGACTTGATAAACTCCTTTGCTTTAAGGTGCTTAGGAGCTGATACTAACAGCCCTTCCTCTTGTGTGCTTGTGTTTTGCAAGGCAACTTTATTTATTTATTTATTTATAATTTCTTTTCAGTGTTACAGAATTCATTGTTTATGCACCACACCCAGTGCTCCATGCAACACGTGTCCTCCGTAATACCCACCACCAGGCTTATCCAACCCCCCACACCCTCCCCTCCAAAACCCTCAGATTGTTTTCTCAGAGTCTGCAGTCTCTCAGGGTTCCTCTCCCCCTTCCAATTTCCCCCAACTCCCTTCTCCTCTCCATCTCCCCATGTCCTCCGTGTTATTTCTTATGGCAAGACAATCAAAAAACTGAATTCTGTGTCAGCTGGACTTCGATTTAAATAAATTCCATTAAAAACAAAACCCAAAATCTGGATTCTAATTTTGCTGTTTCTGGTAGCGGGTCAAGAGGCTTTAGGAGGCTGTTAAGAAAGAGGAAACGCTGATTCTCTTCAAATTACCCCAGATAGGCAGCACCAGCTCAACCTACAAATACCCAGAACTGTTTCCTTGCACTGTGTCCCACTTACTCCCTACGTCGCATGGATTTTGAGGTCATTGAGAATATGGGCAAGAATGGGAGTGGGAAAGAGCCACTCAGAGGTCAATTTCTTCAACAAATGATGCTTGAAAGTTTCTTAAAAGGCAAAAACGGTGAAGACTAAAGATGTTAGGACCGAATGGCCTGAGCCTTGGAGCGCCAGAGTTTTGACAAGACTTACGTCTTATGGCAGTGCCAGGAAGCTAGGAGGGTATCAACCCCAGCTCTCCAGGGCTGGGAATGAAGCAGTATCCACCTCCCTCCGAGACATGAAGAGAAACAAGGAGTATAGGTTTGAATGACGATAAGGAAGAGAAGAGTCAGCGAGGACACTGTGAAGAGTTCATACGTCAGCAAGTCAGAATTTCTGAGAGAAAACAAAAGGGTTTTGGAGGGACAGGTGGAATGAGCAGCTAAGTCAGGGAGACGGGTATGAGAATGAGTGTTCAGGGAAGGAGGGACGAGCAAAAAGATTTCCATTTTACGTGATGACCGAGGAATAAATGAGGTGGACTCTGGCCTCACAGAATTAGCTGTGCCCAGAAAGTAGGCCTGACGGGCACCACACAGAACATGTGTTCATCTCTTCATCTGTGGGGCTGTCGAGGCAAGCTTGGGGGCTCCTTGTGTGTAGGCCACAAGAAGAGGCCAACATGAGCCCCGTGGGATGGGTCACAGACACCTTATATTTGCCTCTTAGGGCCAGTGCTGACGGGAGAGACAGCAGGGACTCATAAATAACTCCTCTGTTCAGGATCATCCCAGGGCCTGTAAAGGACTGAATCTGGAGGCGAAAGCTGGGATCATTCCAGTTTACTGGAACTGGAGAAGATGGGAGCCGATACCAAGTCTTTGTAGCTCCCCAGTGTCCAGAGCCTCACGCCCTTCTTCTCTGAATTCTCAGGGGTGCATTCTCAGAATATGCTGTTTGTACTCCCATTTCCTAGGTTTAACAGAGGAAGAAATCCAAAACTGTGTCCGGTTTGAAACAAAGAAACGCTTTTTGTTTTTTAAGAAAACAGAAGTGGTACACCGGTGCACCAATAACAAGATGTCCGAGAAATACGAAGGTAAGGGTACTTACTCTCTCCTAGCAGCTTGCCCTGTCCGCAGGTGCCTGTGACTGGAGTACCACGTTATGTTTGACTGTGCTATTTTTAACTTTCCTTTATTTCATTTATCTACCTCAGAGCCCTCTGTGTGTGGGGGGGGGGGAGTTAAAAAAAAAATATCATTAGCACTACTTACAAGAGAAATATTTAAGTTTTTCTTGATCTTATACTTAGGTTGTTTAACATTTATCACTTCTTCCCACGGGCCGAACTCCATATTAAGCACTGTGATGTAAAAATGGGTGTCAAGCAACCTTCCTCTCAAGGAGCTTACGAACTACACATATACACAACCATTAAAAATCTATCAGTCTATAAGGCTCCAGCCACCATGCCAGAAACCTGAGTGTTGTCTTTAATTTCGCCTTCTTTCTGGCCTCCATATCCAATGAGTACTCACTCTACATCCTTGATAGTTCTCCAAGTTACCCCCATCTCTTCGTTTCCCCGGGCATGCACTCTGTTCATTATTTCCAATCTGGATTACCACAGAAGTCTCCTAACCAGTCCCGGTCCCCTTGTCTCTCCCAATGCCTTCTTCCAATCTCTTCTACACATTTCCTGTGACAGGGAACTTTTCCAAGGCAAACCTTAACGTGCAGTTTTCATGCCTTAAACATGTCATGGTTTCACATAGCCTTAAAGATAAATTCCTGCATCTCTCTCTCTCTCTCTCACTTGCTCTCTGCCTAGCTGAACTATATAGTCTCCTAAATAAGGCATACTCTTTCTTGTGCTTTGCTATTATAAATATCTCCTTCCTCTGTATAAAGTTCTGTTTCCTGACTTTGCCTGACTGAACGCTACTCATTCTGCTAACAACAAAAGGGAGCAGAACCATAGAAACTCCTAAAATATGAAGCTTATATTCTCCTGGGGAGACAGGTAAGGAATAGATAAAAATATTTACTATAATAATAAATAGATAATTTTGAATATTCAACCATATAGATGATCTGCATGTATATGCCCATGTTAAGCATAAGCAATTTAAGAAGAAGGTGATTTTTATTATTGATGGAATACTTTGCCCACATATCAGTCATATGCCATTTAAAACCAGTTTTGACTAAACATAAACACATTTTTAGAGCCCTCAAAGAATCTCTTCTGCTCATTTCATTTAAATGAAGATAAAGGAGTTCAATCATTATGAAAGAATAATTTACATGCAATGTAAATTATGTCAACTATGCATGCATATTACAGCAAAAAAAAAAGAAAAAATGAAAAAAGAACATGCAAAACAAATAACCTAGTAATATAAACCAAAGAATGGATATAGATTCTATATCAGTTTTTCATGCAAAAATTAACAACAATGTGAATTCAATAAATCAAGTGCTCAGAAACAAAAAGAACATAAGAATTAATTAAAAAGGCAAATTTCAAAGCTGAGGTACAAAGACAAACAAAGATTGAAAAATATCACCATTATAGTTCTAAATAAATTAGATACTGCAAGAACAAAATATAATTGCCTGAAAATAAAACCAAGAAAGTTAATCACATTTAGAAGGATTTAAAGTAGTTCATAATAAATGCAGAGAAAATTTAGGTATTAATGTTTATTAAGAAAAATCTAATGGAAATGGAATGACAAATATAATTTAATATAATTGTCAGATATTTTAGGATGTGGAAATTCGTATTCCTGCAATAGAGATCCCCAAAAATCAAAGAAGAAAACTGTGAAGAAAAGAAAAAAAAGACACAACTATATATGAATACATCCCTGAAATAAAGAAACAAATTTGTTTTGATTATATGCATCAGAAATATGGTTCAAATATATAACTTCAAGACAAACCCTAACTAATTTACTATATACAAAGATTTTAAAAATGAATTATTCAATTATCTTGACTGAAGGAAAAATTCTCTCACAGAACAACCAAAACAACAAAAGCTGTCTGTCCTCAGACTTCTCTATAACTAAATTCAATGCTATAAGACAATAATGTCCACAAATTTCTGAGAGTGGGAAAAAAAGTAATTTCCTATATAAAGGTAACAGGAGGACATCTCAAAACCTGAGAGAAATTTGAGAATATACTTACTGAAAAAAAACCTACCTCTGTTATCAATTATAAAATTCATCCAACAAAGAAATGAGAAAATATCAAGTATGGACCCACAGTTTTCAGCTTGTAAGAATGAGGTGAGGACACTGCAAAGTCAGAGTATATTACAATGGTCTCCATACTGGTTTATCAATTAGCCATTGCTAACCATGTGACACATTGCTAATGCTCCTGAATTATGTGAACTCTCTAACTCAAAATGTTCCTAGGGAATGTAGTCCTTTCTAAACCTACAGAATGAAATCCAATCTCCTTGGCTTTCCATCCAGATCCTCTCTCTTTTACTGCCCTTCCCCTACTTGAACCTTCAACTTCAACTCAAGTGATTGTCCATGGGAACTGCTTCCAGAACATGGAACCATCGGCCCCTCATTCCAGGTCTTTGCCCGTGTTGGGAGGGCATTGCCCCTTACCGTGTCTTAGCTTTGTCTCAAAGTCCTTTCATAGTACCAACCTCCCTAAGTGCCTAAAATCACAGAATTCTTCCACAGCTCTAACTCAGGAATCCTGAATTGTTGCACCACTCTCTAACACTAAGACAAAATGTTGGTCTTTTTGTGCACCTTTTTTTCTCCTCCCTAACCTCCCTTCTTATCTTCCTTCCCTCCTTCTTTCTTTCTTCCCTTTTTTAGTTCTCTACAGTTTTGCAAATATTATTTATGTACCTATTTTTTCTTCTCATTGAGAGTCTAAGTCCTTCAAATACAAAAGCCATATTTTACATTTCTCTCAGTCTTTAACCTAACATATAGCAGATTCTCAACAAATGCTTATTAATCATGATGAAAATTTGCCTAATGTCCAAACACATTTAAGAGTAAAACACACATGAAAACATACTTTGTCGACATCTGATCCTGAGCTCCTTTGATTAAATCACTGGACTCCAAACTTTTAAAATCTGTAATGATATCATTAATTTTTTTTTACTATATATCCCTGGTATACTTACTTAAAAAATACTAACAAACTTTATAAATGTAGTATTCTAAAAATATATTATGCACAAAAATATATACAGATGTGGAAAAGAGAAAATTTTGAAAGATAGCCTACATGAAATAAACAGAATTTTTCAGTGCCTTGCTCATATTATGACAAATTAATATTTCATTAAAAACTCCTTGAAATTTTTGATATGTTTTGGGCAGCTTTGGTATCAGTCTCATGTTGTGGCTTATGAGAAGTTTGTGTAAGTAACAGAAACATCTGTTCTTCTTTCTACTATCATGCTCAATATGCATTTCCTTCCTGGAATCTTTTTAAACCACTCATTCTCTTACAACCAGCCAGCTAGTGGAGTATAAACAGACTTAATGCTCACTCCTTCTTCAGGACCCCATGCTTACCATATTTAACTCTTACTGGTGTCAATCCGTTCATGAAATACATGGTATCAAGCCAAATGTGAACTAGCGTGTCAGAGCTACTGACAATCGGTTCATGATATATTGACAAAAACAAATTCTCTCCTTTTTTATATGAAAAATAAATACAAAAGCCTCTAGAATGTTTTCTTATACCCCCTCTGTGTTATCTTACACAACCTCACCTTGAAAGGGATATACTACTTTCTTCACAGAGAGAGTACTTCACCCATTGGGCTCTTCGCTGTAGCTTCTCACTGTAGAACTTCAAATCAACAGAGCCATGGCTAATCCATAGTACACAATAGATGCAAAATCAATGCCATTAACTCTCACTCAAATCACTAACCGCCTCTTCATTTGCTTTTATTTCTCACTATAATTTCCTATTACTCAGTTCCTACCTTTATTAATTAAAGACATCATTAGCTCATAGGAATTGGTTTTGAAAATCTACGTAAAAGATCTGCACATTGTACCTTAAATATCGTTGCTCCTAAAGAAACAACGTACCACCTCTTATCTTGAGGTTTAACTTTTTCTTCCTCCTTGATTAGTTGTGCTTTTGCCCCTGTCTTTGAACTTAAAAGCATTCTATCAACTTTAAATGGAAATCTCCAGCCTGGCAGTCAACTGATTGGATATCAGAAATCAGATGATTTGTGCTATTCTGAAGTCCCAAGTCATATGCTGATACACACCAAAAGTGGGAGCTCTGGCTTCCAAGAGCTGGGAGCAGAGTAGCCTGGACTTGGGCAGCATCTCTGCCCCAGCCTCCTCCCTCTACCCCACCCCTAGTTACTGGACATGTGTTCAGGCTAAATTACCTCTAGCTTCAGTGCCTGTGTTTATAATAATATCTACTTCTCAAGATTGTTGTGAGAATAACTTAAGACAATCAGCGCAAAATGCCTGGCAGAGACAAGTTGCTTAATAAATGGGAACAGCTAACGCTATTATCATTTCTATTACTGAACTCCCTGGAGGGTTGAGGCAGAGTGTTCTCTCGCTTTTCACTAGCTTTTTTAATGGAGCTACATGACTACCATCTACTTCTCCTCCTGTGTAAACAGGCTTTTCTTTAAAGTTTGAATATGCAGTAAAGTTAAATGAGTGATTTTCTTGAAACACCTTGCAGGTTCGTTTTTACAGGGAGCAGAGAAATCTATTTCCCTGACTCGAGGTGGGAGGAGTAAGTACGCCGCTGCCTTGGTGTGGGAGAGGGGGAACTCTGGTCCTGCAGAGAAGGAATTTTCGGAGTGGTTAGAATCCGTGAAGGAAAATCCCGCTGTGATTGACTTTGAGGTAAGAGTCAGAAATATTAGGGTAAGAGAGCTAAAGTAGTTCTCTAGAAGCCCAAATTGCACATCACGCAATTTCTTTTCTGTTTTCCTCGCACATGAGAAAGGAAATGTCTTTCTTTAGTATGCATTTCTTTTTTAAAATGTTAAATTACACATCGATTGTGTTTGCTCTTCAAATGAGCGATCTCTGGTACAGTATTTAGAATTCTTAGCATACATAAAACACCAGGAAGGGTAATTTATTTTTTTTAAGATTTTATTTATTTATTTGACAGAGAGAGAAAAAGGGAGCACAAGTACGGGGAATGGCAGGCAGAGGGAGAGGAAGAAGCAGGATCCCCATCTAGCAGGGAATGGGAGTGGAGAGCCCGATGTGGGGCTCAATCCCAGGACCCTGAGATCACGACCTAAGATGAAGGCAGCTGCTTACCTGCTTAACTGACTAAGCCACCCAGGAACCCCCAGGAAGGGAAATTTGGGGAATACATCTGCTCAGGCTTGCCTTAAATGGTGCTCTTCAGCACCCCATCTGTATAATAAATCTGATTTGTGTATCTTTCTTGCAACTTTTTATTCGGTGAGCATGTCTAAATATTCAGTATAGCTCTGTGGGATAAATGGGGTCTTAGACCCATTTGGCTCCTTGTTTCTATCACCATTGATTAAAATTACCTGTCCTGCATTTGTTGTAATTACATAAAAAGGTGATTTTTATTATTGATGGAATACTTTGCCCACATATCAGTGATATGCCATTTAGAACCATTTTTAACTAAACATAAAAACATTTTTAAAGCCCTCAAAAAAGCTATTCTGCTCATTTAATTTAAATGAAGATAAAGGAGTTCAATCATTATGAAAGAAGAATAATTTACATGCAATGTGAAGATACATTGAGCTCCACAGGGTATGATGGGAAAATGAGATCTGGCTGCCCATCTGGGCACCTGTAACTCATATGCTGCATTACACAGTCATTCCTTTGAGGTTTTCAAATGTTAATAAAATGAGCCCTGATTTTGTGTTAGCTCCATTATTTGTTACTGTAATTCTTCCATTCATCCTACGGGCAAGTTCATCTCTCTTGCTCCATAGTTTCTCATTTGGTCCCACCAAGAGGCAATCGTGTCCATGGAAAAAAGAACACAGAAAGCCTCTTTTCACCCTCTCTGGATTTTTCTGCTTAAATCAAACCTAATTTGGTTTGGGCAGAGCATGTGTGAACCGCCCAACCCTCCATCACCTCTCTCAGTGACTTGAGGCATGCATTTGTTGCTTACTGAATAATGTGATGTAAGTCCACATAAGCGACACCTCCCGGGAGGCTTCCTTCCTAGCAGAATTCCAGGGAAGGTAAGCACCCGAGACATCACATCAGGGACAAGAGAGTCCGGCTAATCCTGTAGAGAGCTGCTCTACCCTCCCTAGAAGGGAAAGAAAAGAAACTCCCCTGCCCTCATGCAGAGGGCTCTTCTCCACTAATTCAAAAAGCAGATATGCTATATTGCACAATAATCCCTTTGAAGTGTGAGGTTTTCCAGACCTTTCCTCTCAGTTCATGAGAATTGAACAGTGATGGCAGCATATGCCCAAGGAATGTGGTGGACCACACCGCCTCTCTACCATCTGCTCTTAGCTTGCTCCCATCACGGACTTGGTGAGAAACATCCCCTGTGCAGTGACAAGACGGAGCAACCTCAAGAAAGCTTTCCGAGAATACGCCGCCAAGTTTGACCCTTGCCGGTGCGCTCCATGCCCTAATAACGGCCGCCCCACGCTCTCGGGGACCCAGTGTCTGTGTGTGTGCCAGAGCGGCACCTACGGAGACAACTGTGAGAGACGCTCCCCAGACTATAAATCCAGTGAGTATCTGTGACTTCCTGTGGGGGAGGCCCTTCTTCCCCACCAAAAGGTGTCCTAGGTTGGTCAAGGAAAACAAGTTTTTATTCTTCACCTTATGCAAACTCACAAGGAAAAGAAGCCTGTAAAAAATTAAACTCTATAGTCAAACAGCCCTGGTGAGAGTGAGGCTCTGCTGTACCCTACCAGCTGTGTAGCCTTGGGAAGGTCACCCAACCCCTCTATGCCTCAATCCATTCATCATCAAATGGGGACAATGCCGGTATGTACCTGAAGATTTTATATATGTATGGAATAGGCAGCACAATGCCTGTAACCTGGGCACCTGTGGCCAATAGTAAATAAATAAATAAAATAATTTATTAAAATTAAATTATCAATATAATTTTAAGTTAATTTAAATTTAATTTAATAAGTGTATTTACTTTAATTTAAAATTTAAAAATTTAAAATTTAATTTAAAAAATTTGACATTTAAAATTTAATTTAATATTTTAAATTTAAAATTAAATTGTTCATTTATTAAAATTAATAAAATAATAAACCATACTATAAGATAAGGTATGTGATACTGTTGTTATAAGCCTCTTCTGTTGTATAATGTAGAATGACAATGGCTTTATAATCAGAGATAAATTAAGCCCCCACCCAAATTTTCATACAGGGCTAAATAATGTTCACGGCTACCTCTAATCCTCCTTAGAAAGGGGATGTGTCATGCGGGTAAGAGTGTATTCTATTACCTTTAAGAAAATAATTTGGTACATATTCTGTTCAGAAGATTGTCTTTATACATATATGTATGCATCTACATATGTGTGTGATATGTTGTTGATAGCTGAAAATGATTGATAATTATTGCCATTTTATTCAGGCTGTGGGAACAGGAAAGGGAAGTCAGGCAAGGTGTCAGGCCCTTTGCACAGGTAATTTCTTTTCATCTTCACTATAACCCTGTGATGGTCCTCAAAGAATCACACAGCTAAAAATTGAGGAGACCACGTCAGCTGGCTTTACACCCCCGGCTGTCTCAGCTGCACCAGGATGTCGGGGGGCTTCCTGTGTTCCAGATGCAGTGGATGGGAGCTGGAGCTGCTGGTCTTCCTGGAGCACGTGTGATGCTACTTACAAGAGATCCAGAACCCGAATATGCAACAACCCTGCCCCCCAACGAGGAGGGGAAAACTGTGAGGGGGAGAAGCGGCAAGAGGAGCACTGCACGTTTTCAATCATGGAAAACGAGTACGGATGGGCGACGGGGATTTTTTATTTTCTTCTAAGTAAAGAATCAGAATTTTACCTATTCCAACACAATATGTTAGTGGGGTATTGGTGGATCTGGTGCTCCCCATTTCTCTCTAATGTTTTCTCTCTTTATATATATGCGTACACATTCACATGTAAATTGGTTGCGTGTATGTGGGTGTCTATATATACACCCACCCACAAACACGTTTGTTACATTATACACACATATTCACTTTCCCCTTTTAGTGGACAGCCATGTGTCAGTGATGATGAAGAAAAGAAAGAAATAGACCTCCCTGAGACAGAATCAGATTCAGGGTGTCCTCGGCCAGTTCCTCCAGAAAATGCATTTATCCGGGTAAGCATCCTGATCTTCACTTCGACTTCGGAATCCAAACCACAGGACATAAACCGGGCATTTTCTTTTATTTAACGTCATTGTTTTCCCAGTTCAATCATCTTCTGTTGACTTCAAAATTAATACCTAAAAACACTCTACCATGCCTCTGTCTTGAATTCCCTGGAGAGGTCTCCACACCTGGTTGTTAGACCAAAGACAGCAGGTCGCTTACGTTTCTTGGCACTACTGCTTCCTAAGCTAATGGTCCATTATGTGAATGGAAAGTGGAGCTTGGCCACAATATAGATTCAGATGACTTGTGAGAATTTGCAACTAAGATCTGTTTGTTTCTGAGTCTGAGCAAACTAATCCACTAAGACATGTTTTCAGAGAGAAGCCTAGTCATGGGAGGTGTGGAGCCTGTAAAGCCGTGGGTTAGAAACCTGTAGAATTCTTCAGCAATCAACATAGTTTTAGTACCCTTCAGTTTTATCTTTTTTTCATTGAGCTGCAATGTTTCTATGATTTAAAATAACTAAATATGTTTATCAGACAGGTATGTGGTTGAGATATAAATTAGACATATAATATTTAAAATGGATCACAGAAGACATGCTCCCTAATCAATTTTACCTTCAAATTTTTTTTTTAGCTTTCTTAAACTCAGCGAAGCCTTTAATCTTTTTCCAACTGTATCATATTTATGATAAAAAATCAATAAGCCTCAATTCTCTAATGCCGGCAAATAAATATCTGTGGAGCCTAGTCCGGGCTAATGTACCCTCCACGTTCATTTGTCTTCTGCCTAAAGATTCTAAGGGGAGGAAATACTTTGGGGTGAGAACAGAGATTCGCAAACTCAACAGGGCACTGGAGGGCTTGTTAAAACACGGATCGCCGGGTCTCTTGCCTGGGGTTTCTGATTCAACAAGTCTTGGGCAGGGCCCAGAAACTGTCCTGTCTAAGGAGTTCCCAGGTCATCCAGATGCTGCTATGCCAGAGCCACACTGTGGGAATGAGTCCCCTAGAACAGGGGTCAGCAAAATGTGGCCCACAGCCCAAATCTGGCCTGCCATCGGTTTTCTTTTCTTTTCTTTTCTTTTCTTTTCTTTTCTAAACAAAGTTTCGTGGAATACAGTCACATTCATTTATTTACCTATTATCTATGGTGGCAACAATGGAGAGCTGAGGAGTCCCCGCAAACCCCGTGTAGTCCGCCCTTTACCGAGGAGCTGTGCTAGTCCCTGGCCTAAAACATACTCTTCAAAATCACATTTTGTCAGGTCCTGATACCCAAGTAATTTTTAACCTGTTTTTGCCAGCTGCTCACAAACACTGTTAAAATGATCAACATTCTAATTTTAAAAGCACACACAGGGTTTCAACAGTGATTCATTATTCGAATGACTCTTTTATAAAATTAGATGACATGTGTTTCCATTCCTATGAATATATTTACTTTTTGTTCTCTTTTGCTCTTTATTAAAGACCTACTCTCTACTGACAGTAGTTTTTACTCAAACGTAATAAAATTTTGATTTTTCCTAATGAGTACCTTCTGGGATTCCACGTAGAAAGATACCCCTTGTTCTGAGACAGAGGCAGCTACGCCTCATTCTAGGCTAGAGCAACTGTGTCCTTGCACAGGAGGGTAATTGCCTACCCCCATAGGCAAGCAACAGTGACTTTAGGTAAAGTTCCCATGTTCAGTCAGTCTAGCAGATATGTTGGTGGAAGTTTGATGGTTGCAACGCACACTTACAGGTTCCAGCCTCATAAGATAAACAGAAGCAGAAGCTCAGGAACATATATTTATTTGGGGAGGAATGCAAGAAGAAATGTGCAGACTTTGAATAAAATATCCGCATCCTTAATGCTACACATTAGTCCATTTCCCTTAGAAACAAAGCCACATCCATAATAATCAATAGTGGAATGATCTTTTTGTAGTTAGGAAAGTAATCATCTTCTAGGAGACAAGTTGAATCGTGTGGCCAAGTAATAACAAAAGTTGACAATAGAGCTTTTTTTTTCCCCACTTCCCCCAAAATTTGCGATTTCAGTTCTCAGGGAATAACTTCCTAGTCAATTCTTTGCATTTTTTTCCCTCTCAGTAAGGAAAAAGAGTTATATTACTGCCCCCATGGAAGGATGGTGTTTTGCATTCTTTCAGCAGAGTTATTAAGCCTTTGTAAAGATAGGTGAGGCAGAAATCTGCTAGTGGAAGTGCCACTCCTGGGTCGGGAATGAAGCTGCGGTGTAGCACACGTTATAAAAATAGGGCTTTGTACGAGTTTCCCCCAGGCCCGAGAGAATGGTGCACCGCATGAAGCTGGGAAAGTGAAGGTTTTCACAGAGGAAATTCTATCTGAGTTGGGTCCTGGGAGAGGGGAAGACGGAAGGTGTGGGGCACAGAGGGAAGAGCCCGATAAAGACATGGTGGCATGACTGAGAATATTACATTCAGAGAATGACAGGTGGTTTTGTTTTATGTGAGGTAGGTTTTACAGGAGCAAAGATTTTAGTGAACTCCCACATGACAGTAGTTGTACTTTAATTACACATAGCTGGGAAACTACAGAATGACCCCTGGGTTACTAGGAACTGAGGAACACTTTTAAATAATTTATAGTTGATTAGCCACCACAGCAAATCCCTGTAGAATACATTATTTATTCAGTTTATAGCCAATCTAGGGTCAATATATACAGATTTTTTTAACTTTTACAGTGGTAGGGCATGCTATATCCAGTGGGGAGGAAGTTTCTAAGAAAAATAAATATATATATATACATATATATATTTAGAGTAGCAATATGGAAGGTGGCTTAGGAGAAGACCCAGTTAGAAGGTTGTCCTTGTAAGAGATCATAAATGCCATGAACAAAGACAGTGATGGTGGCAAAGGAAAGGAGAGAGCTTTGAGAGATGTTCAGAAGTAGAAATTGAGAGGACTCTGTGACTGAGGAAATCCAGGAGTGAAGGAATGGAAAGAATCCAGGACTACCCCTGAGGTATTTAGATATTGTGGCATAGATAATTTGTGGTTTCTGTTTTAATTGTAGAATGAAAAGAAACTGTACGCAGTTGGGGAAGATGTGGAAATCTCATGCTTTACTGGATTCACAACTGTTGGCTACCAGTACTTCAGATGTTTACCAGACAGGACATGGAGGCGAGGAGACGTGGAATGCCAACGTGAGACACAGGCAGACTTTTTGCATGACTGCTCTAAAGAATGAATGTGTCACATATACCTAGAGCAAAATCACACCCTCAGATCACTATTTTGTACGATTTTTTTGTGACTCTGGTAAAAAGGTCTAGCAAAGCAGAAAATAGGATTCACTGGGTAAAATTCAATTTCAAAATGTCTTCCTATTTCAGTTCTTGGGCTGATGTATCTTAGCCTCATAGACGCAGGGCTACAAAGCACGTGATTAGCAAAGAAATCCCAAAAGTCTGATAGCTACATCGAACCTCAGACCTCAGGACATTGCCTGATGTCCCAATTAATGCAAATTGATGAGTCCCAGGAAGATGATACTTATATTCCTTATGTATCAGAAATGAGATTTTATGTGACATGCAGATTTCTCCTTGGAGCGTGTTCACATCCTTTATTAGGGAAGAGAGGAAGAAGCCTACCCATTTGTAGGTGAGAGTAAAGTCAAAATAAGATTTCCAGAAGGCTCAAGTAGGAACCCAATGAGTTACTAGGGAGCCCCGTGATGCAGAGTTGAGACCAGTGTCAATTAGGACGTCTGCCTCTGGTCATCCACACTGTGGTGACTTGCTCTTGGGAACCCATGCTATGGAGAAAAGGGGAAAAAGTATGTTTTGGAAGGAAAAGTCCCAATAATGTAATGAAAGTGGGAAGTTTCTGGAGCCACATCCTTAGCAAGGGAACCTCAGATAATGGAACTAAAGGGAGTGTCTCAGTGGAGGAGTCTCTCAGGGGAAGGATGGGATCCTCTGCACACCCCCGGAACCCCAGTTATCTAATCAAAACAGCCTTAAAGCTGCACCCATCCAATAAGTAGCATTAAAATCACCTCTTGGGCTGCCTAAAATCTCCTTACAGTTGTTCAGTGTTCTGCTTCACTAAGCAAATCTGAAATGTTTCTCTGCCTGCAGAGACACAGTGCCTCAAGCCAGTTGCGCAGGAAGGTCTGACAATCTCACCGTTTCAGAAATTTTATGAAATTGGTGATTCCATTGAGCTAACGTGCCCCAAAGGCTTTGTTGTTGCTGGGACATCAAGGTACACATGCAGTGAGGGTTCCTGGACACCGCGCATTGCAGACTCACTCACCTGTGAAGAAGGTGAGTAGCAGCTCAGGGTTCTGGGGTTCTGGGGTCTGCTAAGATGCTGCCCCCCTCCCAGACTGGTGGTATAGCATTCACAGTGGGGCTATTTCCTGAGTGTGTTTTGGGAAGAGAAAGTGGAAGATTCCACAATGGGCTGGGTTTCATATTTCAACTTGTGTCATAATGAAGACAGGCAACAAATAAAAGTTATTAGTCGGGTAGATATCTTCAGACTTTAGAGAGTGAAGTCAATGTTCTTTTCCAATAGAATGCTTCAATATTTTAATTTAACATCTAACAAAATCAGAATTTTTAAAAATATTTTATTTATTTATTTATTTGACAGAGAGAGAGAGAGAGAACAAGCAAGGGGAATGGCAGAGAGGGAGAAGTAGGCTTCCACTGAGCAGTGAGTCCCCCACAGGGCTCCATCCCAGGACCCTGGGATCATGACCTGAGCCAAAGGCAGATGCTGAACTGACTGAGTCACCCAAGCACCCTAACAAAATCAGAATTAATGGCAAACTGAAAATGTGCTTAAAGTGGAGAGCCATAAAAACGTAATGCATACTACTTTTTAATTACCTAAGCATTTTGTTTTAATTTAAAATATATAAATGCATGATTATTCACCCATTTTCCAAAGTAGGACCAAGATCTTATTTTCTAAAGGGTCTTCTGATATGAGTTCCAAGACTTCTTCCTCAAATAAAACAAATACATAATTCATTGTCTATGTTATCTCGTATCAGTTCCTCTAAAACAATGTGTGTTTTTTAACTCCAGATGGGGCACTTCTTTTAAAAATCACCTCTGCTTAGGTCCCATCCCATGATTCTGATGTCATTGAGCTAGGGAGGGCCTGGTATTTGGTGTTTATTTAAAATTTCTTCTAACTAACCAGATCCATGCAGAGTTGAGAACCATTGTTTTGAAGAGAGGTAAAGACTTAAAGGCACTTTTTAAACAAATTGACTAGAGAAGGCTTTTAAATTTATCTACATCTATATCTATCTATCTATCAATATGTACATATACATAGAGTAGTCTGTTTACAAGCTTGTGTTGTATTTTGAGTAATTAGGGGAGGAATATTCATTGAGGTAGTTAGGACCTTTCTGGGTGGAAGTCTACTTTTCCCAGGAATCCACATACCAATCCTTATTTGGATTGAGCAGAACTGTCACGGTGATTTTAGTTAGGGGCAAGGATCTCGCAAAACTGCAATGTAAATGGTATTATAATAAGGGAAAAGTCACCTGAAGATACCACATAACCTCAGCTTGCTGTTGGCCTAAGATTTCCTCACCACAACAGGTGGCCTCACCCCCCTTTGATGCTTAACAGGTGCCTTTCTGCTCCATCCCTGCCCTGCTCATTACTATCTAACTGCCTACTCTAACTAGAGGAGACCATAAACCGGGAAGTTCACTATCAGGCAACTGTCATGGAGGGGTAGGAGAAATAGTCTGGCGAGTCAGTAACTTGGAAGAGTGGTTAAGGGCTTCTAATAATTCATATCTTCTAACTTTTTCAGCATACTTTTTCAAAATATGTCTCATTTTTATTGAAAGATTCCTAGAAGATGTATCTGAGATCAGATATGATTAGGCCCATTTTGCTTATGAAAAAGCAGAAGGTGTAGAGAGGCTAAATTAAACCCAAGGTTGGGCAATTTGGGTCAACGAGAACTGACCAACAGCTGTACTCCTTCCCCAAGCTCACTGCCATCTGGCCTTCCATATCCTCTTCTAAGCTATCCTAATGTGTGAACGAGAGGGGAAAAGTTAACCTATTAGAATAACCTTAACACTATTGATAAAGAGATATCATGAAAATTTGTGAGAACTTCAAGTTGACGTTATGGCTGGATTTCCCTTGACTTCTGATCCGCATACAAAAGGGAACCACAGGCTTCAGATGGTTAAGATCCTCTTGGCCTCTTAGGTAGTATCTTCTCTCTACAAACAGCAGCACACCCCATGACTGTGTTTGGAGAAGAAATTGAAATTATAATCCAATCTGAGAGCATGAACTTTTCAACATCCAGATAAAGTAAATAAACATCCTATCTCGTATATCTTCTCTCCAGCAACATTGGCAAAAAGATCAATAGGGAAGTCAGAAAGAGAGAGAAAATCATCAATAAAGCTGAACATTTTCCTTTCAATGCGCGGAGAGCTGTGAGACAAAGAGGCTTTCAGGCCATCCTTGGTTAGGAAAAGATTTTTAATTATTTCAACATGAAAAGGGTTTGGCTTCCTGAGGAAATGAGATGGTGCATGCCTTCACAGTTACTTTTTCTTCCTCTGAGAAACTGACACTCCCGAAGATCCCCTCAACGCCAGCCCTCTAAAGATCACAATTTTCTCCATTCCACGTCCTTCACAAACTGTGCGGGGCAGTGTGGGCAGCTGACAGCCGGTTCTGACTTCCACCTGACACACTGAGGGGTCAGACTCCTTGCGTGTGATCAATGACAACTTCGAATCAGTAGTGCCAAGTGCTTGAAAGCTGATTCTCTTGGAAACAATGTACAGATTGTTTACAAGAGTCAGAGTCCTTCCCTGACCTAAGTGTGGACTTATTTCCAAAGGGCAGAGAGGTATAGCTCTACAACAAAGAAAAGTAATCCCATGTCAGTGGAAAAGCTTAATATCTGAGGCCTTCCCAGCAGCTGTAGGTCTCCATGTTCAGGAAAGTTATGGGCCAGATTTCACCAGAAGGAATAGGGTTCCTGACAGAGAATGAGAATGGGAAATGCTATGAAATTCATTACTATGAAGAAAACCTATTGTTTTTTGAAATCTTCATTTTTGCCTCTAGCATAAACCTCCGTCCCTCATCAAACCTTCTGCCTGGTA
>RCUC01089241.1:0-23606 GCA_003697995.1 Taxidea taxus jeffersonii
AAACAAGTTATTTTTGCCCTGCTCTGACCAGATTAGAGCAGGAGTTACGGGCTGTGTCTGCGGTGTCATATTTTATAAAATTCATCGACTTATGAGGACACATTGCTGAAGAGTATGACCAGTTTACAAAAAGTCTGGAAAATCACATTAGTTGGAGCATAAGAAGCAAACATTTACATAAAAAAGAGAGGAACATGAATAATATTACAGCCTTATGTTCCTATATCCAGCATGAGACGGTTGTTGGTCATGTATGCGAACAAATTAAAGTTGATCCTTGGACAATGAGGGTTTGAAATGCAGGAGTCTGCTTACATGTGGGTTATTTTTTTGTTCGTTTGTTTTGTTTTTGAGAAACACAGTATAGTGCTGTCAATTTATTTTCTCTCCCTTACAGTTTTTTAAAACAACATCTTCTTTTCTCTAGCTTACTTCATTATAAAAATGCAGTATATAATACACATAATGTACAAAATATGTGTCAGTCAACTGCTTATGTTATTGATAAGGCTTCTGCTCAATAGTCAGCTCTCAGTAGTTAAGTTTTGGGGGACTGGTTCAAAGTTATATATAGATTTTTACTGGGGGCTAGTGGGGGTTGTTAGTGAGCCTAAACCCCATGTCACTCCAAAATCAACTGTACTTTACATTCCTGAGGCTTGAACTGCTTAGCCTTCCCTTGTAAACTGGAGATGTCTCTATCACAAGCCCAGGAGGGGCACAGTTGTAGTTCAGTAAATGTTAGGTCCTTTGTATTTGACTGAAACAAGAAAGTACCTGCTGCCAGGCGAGGAGCTGCACAGCCAGGCAAGTCATCTTTCAGTGAGGTTCATGTGCAGAATGGGATGAATTTTAACTAAAAAAGTCGTAGGGCAAACAAGACAGATTTCACAATAAGAGGTTGAAAAAAGTTTTCAGAAAGAAGATGGAAGTCCTCTAAGAAGGCATTTAAAGTCTGTTTCTAGGGACAAGTATCCAGAGAGAATGGGAAGGAGAGAGGAGATATAAACAGTGTGGTTCGAAAGGACAAATATGAAAGGATTTATGCTCATTGTAATGGAAATGAACTATTACTAGTTAGAATTGGGATTTATGAATACTAATTTGGAGGAAAGTAAGATATATAAATGAGAGTTATTAAGGTGTCTTTGCAAACAGAAGCAGCTTCATATTTCTCCCCACACAAGAAAAATGAGAAGGCAAGGAAGGGCCATAAACAGAAAATGTGGTGATATGAATTCTGTCGAGACATTGCTAGAAAAGATAATAAAAAGAGGGCTTTGCCCCCAGGAATAATGATGCACTCCTAACCTGTGGCCTCACTGGCTTAACTACCATATTAACATTGCATCATACATAAGACCACCTGTATAGATCTCTTTTAAAACTAAGGAAAACCCTAAAGGAGGAATTATCCCATTATGGTCCTATCATTTTATTTCCTTATTCAGTGTATGTGAAACTGTCCAGTAGCTATTATTTTCCAGTAAGCTGTAGTATTTTGAAATTATGCTGCATGAGATAACATCTTGCCACTCACCACAAGCAATCTTGTCATCCTTTGCAAATTATATATACGAACACATTTATATGCATATGTGTAATTACATTATCAGAAAGGGTTCAAAAGTGAAACCAGGTATAATAAAATTGTTATTAGCGTATAAAAGAATAACCATGGGAGGATTGCATACACATCTGGTGGAGCCTGTCACTGGTGTTCGAGAAGGGCTCTCAGTCATCGGAACTGTAATCCCATCAAACATCAAAAAGCAAGCTGTAAAAATGTTCTTAAACTTTCTTTTTTTTTTAATATAAGCTTCTTTATTTAAACATATAATGTAACCCCACCACCCTCTCCCAGCCCCTCTCCCCTCCAACTCCTCAGTTTGTTTTATGACATTAAGAGTCTCTTTTGGTTTGTCTCCCTCCCGATCCCATCTTGCTTCATTTTTTTCCTTTCCTACCACTTTAACCCCCACCCCCATTGCATAAAAAAAACTCTAAAAAGTAAAAAAAAAATATGAAAGTGAAAGCAGTTTTTATTTGAATTAGCTGTACATATTATTAATAAAATTACCTTTTTCATAGACTAATGATGCAGATCAAAATTAGTGTGATAATTTTTATTATGTTAAGCTTGTATTAAAATATAAATGATGACTCAAAAAAATGTACTTAAACTGAGCAAAATGATTGCAATTTGATGGGTATCCCTAACACCAGGGCCCAAATCCAGATCTGAAAACCAGGGCAGTAAAGTCAGGGACAGAAAATGGATTTTAAGCCGTGTCATGATAGCTATACGAGTCAGGAAAAGCAAGTATACTCCCAAAGTGGAAGAATTATTTATTAAATAGAACTTTGGAAGATATTAAACATTTAAATCATATAAAATGATCAGTATTTTAGGGGGCACTGCTAGATCAAAGATTTAGAGATTTTGGTTTTAGTCCAATTCAACTGTTACTGAGTGGGAGACTTGGAAGTCCTTTAAGCTGTCTTACGATTTTTTATTCTCTAAAATCTGAGTTTGGATTACAAAAAACCAAACCATCGCAAGAGAAGATGTCATTGAAAGCCATGATGATCAAGTCCAGTGTCTGTCCCAGCTGTTCTTCTCACTGGGATGCTTGTGATGTTGGTTTTTCACATGCTGGGGATGCGGAGGGGTTGTGATGCATCCCAAAGGGCGAAAAACCCCACTCTCAGACACGGTGCTATTTCTAAGAGCACGTATAGGATCACCATATGGGCATTAGTGAAGCTGGTATCAGGCCCAGAGCTAGAAAACCGGAATTCTGTGATGAAAACCTTTTGGATTTGTTAGGGATAAAAGAGATCAGTAGAGATCATGGCATAAACTGTGAGGCCACCTGAATGTCAGGTCCCAACTGACCAGGGGGCTATTGCTGGTGTTTGTGCATTTACAGGGAAAACTAGGTGTGCTGTGAACAATGGGCTCCGGGTTCCTGCGGGCTGAAGATAAAGGAAGCCGGGAACTAAGGGCAAAATCTTGTATAATGCCACTTATGACTATTTTCTTCTTTAATTTTTTTAAAGATTTATTTATTATTTTAGAGTGAGAGAGTGCAAGTGGGGGAGGGGTGGAAGGAGAGGGAGAGAGAATCCCAAGGAGATTCCTCATGTTCAGCATGGAGCCAATGCAGAGCTAGATCTCATGAGATAACCTATGCCCAAACCAAGAGTCAGATAGTTAACTGACTGAGTTCCCAAGGGGCCCTGACCATATTCTTTTTTAAAATATATTTGGAAGCTATATAAAGCCCACTGGAGTCTGAATCTTTGGGATATTTTCTATCAAGTTTCTAGGAATGAAGGCTTCTGATTAGACTTCTTGAGATTGTCTTGTGTGCTCTTCTTTGCATGTACCTGCCAGTTCTGCTTCCTGAGTTAGAGGCGAGATAACGTTGTGCCCTTCCCACTGAAAGCCTCGATGTTGTCAAAAACCCTCTTGGACCCCAATCCTTATATAACAAAGCCCTCCACATTGTGCGTGAATCTCAATTCCCCCACACAGAAAAAAGGGAGAGGATGTCCAGGTGATAAAGTTTCAATCCATGAAGCACTTTGCTTGTCTAGAAGACATACCACTTATTCACAGAAATTTTTTTTCCCCCAGAAAAAGTCATTAATCAATATTTATTTATCTGTATATCCAGAGTTCACATATTTTGTTTTCAGGAGCCACATATTCATTCAGATATTGAGAAATACAGAACAGAATATAGCATATGTGAGGTCACATAGTAAACCAAGCAGGGAGAGACCAAGAACTCTTGGTGAAATTTTCATAGCAATGTCCTGGACCTGTCTTGGATGAGCATATTTCTCAGGGTGGAAGGTGATTCTGGAATGAGGTTTTATTTTTTATTTTTATTTTTTTTGTACTTAAAAATTTTTTTTTTAATTTTTTAAAGCAAGCAAACTGCAAATGAAAAACAGGCATTCTTTAATCTTCCAAAATACATATATGAAACATCACACAAAGCCTAGTATTTATACACAAACAGGCTTAGCTGAAGCAGCTTTATAGCAGTTTGTTAAAATTAGCATTACAGTTTAAATATTTATGCCTGTAAAAGTTTGCATAATCTACTATACATAGTTATTTTAGAAGCAGTTAGGACCTAACGAATTGGGGGGAAAAAACCCTTTAAGAGAAAGCACTAACAATTATGTAAACTTAATTTACAATTAAACATGTAGGGTCCTGATTCACAGAACTTAGTGCACATCATGATTCATTCATGGTTTTCACAGAGAAGGTAAGCATTATGTGGAATATTCCCCAGGTAAAATGTAGAATGGTCTTTAGGAGAATGTCAGTATGTTTATGGGAATAATGTACTATTAGCCCCAGGGGTACAGGTCTGTGAATCACTAGGTTTATACATTTCACAACACTCACCATAGCACAGACCTTCCCCAATGTCCATAATCCCACCACCCTCTCTCTACCCTCTCCCTACCTTATTTTTATTTTTTTAAAGATTTTACTTATTTATTTGATAGAGAGAACGCGAGAGAGGGAACACAAGCAGGGGGAGTGGGAGAGGGAGAAGCAGGCTTCCTGCTGAGCAGGGAGCCCAATGTGGGGCTTGATCCCAGGACCCTGGCGCCAGGACCGGAGCCAAAAGCAGAACCTTAATGACTGAGCCACCCAGGCACCCCTGGAATGAAGTTCTAAATTCTTGTTTATTACTCTTACTGCAGCAGTCACAACTCAGGGCTAATGATTGCCAATAAAAATATATTCCAATTGTAATACTTATGATATTTTGATGGAATTAGTGTCAGAGAAATTTAGGAATTCTGTGGAGTGGAAACTGAGTTGAGCCTGTCATCCTTCAGCTAGTTTGAGAAATGTTTTGGTGAAGGTAAAGATGACAAAGGGTGTTTGGAAGCAGTGTTGCAGTATCAAACAAGTCAGCAGTCTCTTGCATGTGCTGGCAAAACTCAGACTTGATATAAATATAATGTATGCATATATATACATATGTGTATGTATTACATATTTATATTATACCTAATATAAGGTATATAGTGTATACCTAGTACAGTACCTAATGCACCTGGTGCGTTCTAGACAAATATTTCATCATCAAACCCAGTATTTTTCCAATGAACATGTCTGTTTAGTTTGGGTTTTGCTCTCAAATGCATTTAAATGAATCTTAATGAAAAATAAAAACAATTTTTGATTTTTCAGAGTCTGTTAGTTTCAGGGATACAAATAACGTATTAATGGTTACAGTGGCGTCTTAAAATTGTTATTTATATTCTAAAGTATCTAAAACTCATAAAACTAAAGGAAAAGACATTCTGAATATTTTATCATGATATTTTTCACATTTTTACAGGGGCTATCATGGAAAGCTCGAGCATCATTTTGTCTGGGAGCATTCCCTTTCATATCAGGGTGTACCCTGGGCTAATTTCACCTGCCCTGAGTCCTCACATCTTCCATCTGAGGCACTTTCTGCCTTTCTCCCTTGGCGGTCCTTCTGTGTCCTGCCCTTCCTGGGGCAGGTTTTCCTGACCGGAGGGGTTGCCGTCCTGGGAAGGGAAGAGACATTACAGGGTCAATCAACTAATACGCATTTTCTAAGGGGGACTTCTCAGCAAGAGCAGAACCATTAGAAACAATTCACTTTATCCACATGTTACACTTTTTCACTCATACCTTGTGACCTCCCTAGAAACCAAAAGCAATCATTGATCATTCCTCTTTGTCATTTGTGACTGCTGACCTATGGAGAGGCTTTTTCTGCATCTGCTAATATAATAGAGCCTTGGAAAAGAGCAAAGCATATTATCAGCTGGATTAACAGCAATGCCCGTATCCCATTTAAGCTCTTGTTGTATGCTGCAATAAAAAGGGGATTAGCTCAGGCTGAGAGCAGGCCAATTCACAAAATGACCAATTTACCAATTTGCAAAAAAAAAAGAGGAAATAGAAGTCTTACTCTAAAATATACATTTTGATCATTTTGATTACCACAGTTTGTGTTAAATATATATAATACTCAGAAAAATATGTTGTGTAATACAATAAAAATCGAGGACATCATAAGGAATATGTTAGGTTACATTAATTATTGTTTAATAATCTCTAAAGACAGTTTTTATAATCCTATATTTATGGTTCTTTTCCCCAGTTATTTCAAGTATTCTTTTAGCAGTTTTTTTTTAAGGGTTTTTATTTATTTATTTGACAGAGACAGAGAGACAGTGAGAGAGGGAACACAAGCAAGGGAACTGGGAGAGGGAAAAGCAGACACCCCACTGAGTAGGGAGCCTGATGCAGGGCTCGATCCCAGGACCCTGAAATCATGACCTGAGCTGAAGTAAGATACTTAACCATTGAGCCACCCAGGTACACTTGCCAGGTTCTTAATAGCATATTAACCTTAATTTGCCATTTATAATAGCTAGTGTTCAAAATTTGCTATTATATTTCTCTAATCATTTCTAATTATCTTGTTGTGGTTGTTTTAGTATTTTCAGTTGCAGGCTAATGGAAGCCAGACTCTCAGGCTGTAGCTCAAGTGTGTACCTTGACCTCTCATGGGGAAGCCCTGGGAGCTGGCTGCTTCTGCATGCTCCTTCTGTGCTGAGCTCTGGGAGGGTTAGTGGGTTAAGGATGGTTTCTATCTTTGGCACATGCCTGTGTGACCTGTGAGCTCAAGCCCCACCAGCCATCAGAGCCAAGCCATCAAGGAGTCTGTCCCCCTGGGGACAGCCTCTTAGAGTCTGGGTGCCAGATATGTGCACAGAGCTCCTCCCAGGGAAGTGCTGGGGATTTGGAGTGGGCTGTAGGGAGAAAAGGAGATGTCTGCTGGCTTCTGGCTTTCTGGCTCCCGGGGAAAAGTGGGGGGAAGAGACCCTGCAGTTTGTCCCTAGATCATTGACCAATTAGAAGCTTAACCCTTAGGCTACAGTTGAAGAGAGGCAAACAGGACCTCCTGAAAGGAAAGGCTGAGAAGAGGGTATTTTTGTTGGCTCCCCCCTATGCTGAGTGTCGAGCCCTGAGCCCTGAGCCCTGAGCGCTGAGTGGGAGCCACAGTGAGTCCTGAGAGGCAGCCAGGAGCTCTAAGTCGTGTGGTTCTTGTGGGCACAAGCCCTGTTTGCTCTCAGAGCTAGGTGTTCTGGCTGTGGAAGGCTTGATTAGCAGGGTGCTAGATGCTGCGTCCAAACTGTACCCTCCTCACGGAGAAGCTGGGAGTTGTGTGTTCCCTCCCTATTCTGCATCGCTGTGTGGGGGGCAGAGTTTATGACTAGAATGTGTCTCAGCCCCTCCTTCCCTTTCCTTGCAGGTATTTTCTTGTTCCCCTGATGTGTAAGAGTCATTCAGCTAGTTTCTGGATTTCCTTCAGAAGGGATTGTACCATATGTAGTGTAGACAGAGTGTGTCCGTGGGAGGCGGGGAGCTCAAGAGCTTGCTGCTCACTGTTCTGGACCAGAATCTGTCCCTTCCATTTTATAGTCGTCTGAAATATATCAGATGCTGGGGGCCAATCTGTTGATAAATTTTGGTTACACATACATTATAAAATAGACATTTTCATATATTAAATATACTCATAAGAAGACTATATCATCTTTTGATTCTTATTGTTTCACAAATAGAATATGTATGTAAATGTTGCTAAGAAGACTGAATTTTTCAACAATGAATTGATAGGCATTATTAAAAACTGCTTAAATCATTATGTCATATGAATTGCATTTCATCTTTTTTTTTTTTTTAAGATTTTATTTATTTATTTTGTCAGACAGAGAGAGAGCGCAGGAGCGAGCACAGGCAGACAGAGTGGCAGGCAGAGGCAGAGGGAGAAGCAGGCTCACTGCTGAGCAAGGAGCCCGATGTGGGACTCGATCCCAGGATGCTGGGATCATGACCTGAGCCGAAGGCAGCCACTTAACCAACTGAGCCACCCAGGCATCCCTGCATTTTATCTTTAAGTGCTTTCTTTTGAAAATTGGTAAATTTTGAAAATTTAGAGAATTTGCCTACAAATTTTTAACAAATTAGCTTGGAATTTCATTTTTTAAAGATTTTGTTTATTTATTTGACGGAGAGAGAGAGAGTACAAGTAGGGGAACAGCAGAGGTAGAAGCAGACTCCCTGATGAGCAGGGAGCCTGACCCAGGGCTCCATCCCAGGACTCCGGGATCATAATCTGAGCTGAAGGCAGACATTCAAACTACTGAGCCACCCAGGCATCCCTAATATTTATTTTACACTATCATAGACTAGTCATGATGTGCCCTACAAAGTAGTCATAGAATCATTTTAGTAATTACAGTTTTCAAATGGTATTAACTAAGGAAAAAAAAACACACATCAAACTTAACCACATTATTAATATTTCACAAATACTAGAGATACAAACATAGGAACTTATAGTTAACATTGCTTCTACCCCAATGTAAGATGCTGTGGGAGGTGTAGGACTTTAAATTAAAACCTGCCAACTCATGATAAAACCATCATTAGTATTCTATATATGGCCAATGAATCAAAAGATCCCACTGAAACAGTACTATTTTTTATTTTATTTTATTTTTTTGAAAACAGCCAGCTGGAAAAAGGAGAAAAGGACCTAGAGACTGAAGTAATGGTGTAACAGCAGGTGCAGTGCATGTTCCTGATGGCCTAAGTTAAAACCTCACATTTAGTCACAGAAGGAACAGAGAGTAGCAGCCAAGACACTTGGAAAGAGGTTGGGGAAGATTAAAAAAAAACAAACAAAAAAACCCAGTAAGATAATTAAGGCATCGTTCTTACAAAGGACGGACTCAAACGGTTCAGATCCCACGGCCCAGAAGTAAGCAGGAGAAGACATAGCAAGGTCTTTGTGAGGATTCAACGTCTTGCTAAAGACCAAAGTGGACAGCAAGTCAGCGAGTGCAATTTTTCTCATTTAAAAAAGAAAATAAAATTTTCCAAGTCAGTACACATTTCACTGAGAATTGTATTAAAAACAACAAAACAAACATGAGCATACATATCAATAAACAAATAAAAATGTGTAATTTTGCAAAAAAAAAAGTTATCCAGTGCAATTTGGCTTTTTTTTTTCTTCAATTTTTCAGATAGCAAATTAGGATATGAAGGATACTAAAAATATTTCTAGTCTGGCCGCATCAGTGTCCTATGGATCATTAGTCTTACAGAACATGCTCTCACTGGGGTAGGTTTCTGTCCATCTTCTTCAGTCTTTCCTTGGCTAAATCCTAAAAATGCTGTCACCCTCAGCTTAAATATTACCTTTTCAATAAAATCTCCTCAGACCTCCTTGTCTAAATTAGTCCCCAGCTCTTGGTTATATAGCAGATTTCTGGATACTGAATGAAACAAATGTATCTGAAGGTAGTAGGATCATGCAGGCACATAATGAGCACTGAAAACATTGTATTATTCATAGTGTTGTTGCCAATCATTATTGGATCACATAAAGTGTGTGGGTTTGGAATTCAGGTCCTGTCACTGGCCAGTATTTGGCCACTGGAAAAACTTTCTAGAAACTTCTGGATATCCATTTTCTCCTCTGTAAGGGAATCAGAGGAATTACAGCTAATTCTATAAGGCATAAAGGAGAAGTAGATGTGGAGGTAGGTGCTTGATAGCAGTTTTCATTCACACACACACTTTTGCTAGCCTTCTCTGCTGTGTACTTAAATGGTTTAATTTGCTGCAGGAATGTAGCCATTAATACAATTTCAGTGTGCTACTTACTAAGGAGTGGAAGTCCGAAAGTCCTCAAATGTATTTTATAATATGCAAAGTTGGAAACACCTGAGTCTCCAATTAGATTCCAGGTAAATTGATTTGTTCCTTAGATTCTAACAAGAGGGTGTGAGACCTTGTAGGCAGGGAAATTCTGAGTGTAGTTAGACAGTGAAACCAAACTACAGAAGGAAGATTAGTCTTCATGTGAAGAAGATAAAATATTAATGAAAGAACCCAATATAATTGTAGAAGATAAATGAAAATATAAGGCAATTAAAATACATCCTAATCTATAATGTGCAATGTGAAATCATATGACAAGGTCATGCACTGTTGCAAGACTCTTTGCAAGACTAACTTGAGGAAGGAAGTTTTTGTTTCCGTCTTTCAGTATCCACATTGCTTAGATTAAAAGCTACAGTACAAGGCAAACAAACCAATTCAGTTTTCACCATTAAGAATCCTGAAGTTTAATGGCTAACAGACACATGAAAAAATGCTCAATTATCATTTGCCATTGGGGAGATTCATATCAAAACCACATTGAGATACCACCTTACACCAGTTAGAATGGCAAAAACTAACAAGGCAAGAAACAACAAATGTTGGCAAGGATGTGGAGAAAAGGAACCCTCTTACACTGTTGGTGGGAATGTAAGCTGATGATGCAGCTACTCTGGAAAACAGTGTGGAGGTTCCTCAAAAAATTAAAAATAGAGCTACCCTGTGACCCAGCATTTGCACTACTGGGTATCTTACACCAAGGATACAGATGCAGTGAAAAGAAGGGCCATATGCACCCCAATGTGCATAGCAGGAATGGCCACAAGAGCCAAACTGTGGAAAGAGCTGAGATGCTCTTCAACAGAGGAATGGATAAAGAAGATGTGGTCCATATATGTGATGGAATATTACTCACCCATCAGAAAGGATGAATACCCACCATTTGCACTGACATGGATGGGACTGGAGGACTTGCTCAATGAAATAAATCAAGCAGGGAAAGTCAATTATTATATTGATTCACTTATTTATGGAAAATAAGGAATAGCATGAAGGACATTAATAGAAGCAAGAGAAAAATGAAGGGAGATATCGGAGGGGGAGATGAACCACGAGAGACTATGGACTCTGGGAAACAAACTAAGGGTTTTAGAGGGTAGAGGGGTAGAGGGATGGATTAGCTCAGGGATGGGTATTAAGGAAGACATGTATTGCATGGAGCACGGGATGTTACATACAAACAATGAGTCATGGAACACTACATCAAAAACTAATGAGGTACTGTATGGTGACTAACATAACATGATAAAAAAAAAATCCTGAAGTTCAGACCTTCACATTTTTAGCAGATTCAGGAAGACTCAGATAGAACTAGGGGGCAGATAGTCAAATCCTGAAAATATCTATCAGTGACAAAACTACTTAGGGATATTCACTAATTTGAAGCTGAGACCAGGAATCCTAAGCCAAAACTTAATAGAAATTGCCTTTCACACTGTACATTCTGATGTAGTGTAGGATATGTAGTAACGTGGCTGACCCATAGAGCAGAGTGATACACAGTGTGTGTACACAGGATAGTGAACCCTGGGTGTGGGAACACATCTGAATGTTGTGTAAGACCCACATCTGTTCTGACAGCTTTTCATTTTTTAAATTAAAATTATTTTTGTTATCTTGGCTTGTTTATTTATTTTCCTGAATTGAACGTCATGTTGGGCAAGGATCATCCATTCACGAGGCCTGTTACCCAAAACAATTAGCATATTGGCAAGGAAAGGTTTTGGCTTAATAATTGGATACAGGTGGAGGAAAGTAATGCCAAGGTTGATTCATTAGCAGGGATGACATATGCTTGCCCTGCTCATCTTTCCTTGCATCTCCTATTAAAAACACACACACATACACACACACACACACACACACACAAACAAAACTACACTGTTAGGAAACCTAATGATCAGCAAGCGTCAAGTTTACGTATTTCAAATAGGAAGTTGAGTGTGGCATGGTAGCCTGATGTCAGATGATGCAGCGAATACCAGGACATCACCGAAGGAGTTAGAGAAAAGAGCATTTTCTTTCAGGCATTGCTAGATTTTCTCTGGTGTTAACACTTAATATGCAGTAAAACTAAATAATTAATACAAGAATACAAAACTGTGCACAATTTTTTTTAAGAAAATAAATTATGGGGTGCCTGGGTGGCTCAGTTGCTTGAGCGACTGCCTTCAGCTCAGGTCATGATACTGGAGTTCTAGGATCAAGTCCTGCATTGGGATCCCTGCTTGGTAGGAAGTCTGACCTTCCCTCCCTCAAGCTTGCTCTCTCTCATTCTCTCTCTCTCTCTCTCTCTCAAATAAATAAATAAAATCTAAAAAAAAAGAAAATAAATTATGTACTTGATTGTTTATGTGACTATTCCATAGTCCCTAGATGTCAAATGCATTTCAGGTAAAATTTCTTGCAGTTGGGGAAAATTTTGTAATTTGCTTACCCGGTACTTGGGCATCAGAAGCATTTAAAATATAATATTGGGGAAGTGCATTATTTCAGGTCAAATCATGGTCCTTTTGAGTTCAAACAATGTCATGTACTGAAGACAGTAAAATGTCACTTTTCCATTTACATTCTCTCTGTGCCATTCTTCCAGGTTTTCTTGTGATTTACACTCCACACCCCTTTACCTTCTCTGTGGCACTTGCTTCGTCCCCCTGCACATAGACTCAGCAGAGCAGGACTGTCTACTCAGCGTTGCACACTGAATGGCCGCAGCAGAACAGACTCCATAAAGGAGGTGGCACAGCAGATGCTCAACGCTCTCCTGAGGCCCTGGTCTTCATGGGCCACCTACGCAGAACTCTGGCTACAGTATTTGGTGTAGCACTCAGTACCAATAGTGGTTTGGCTAAACTTCAAAGAGGCAGCCAGCCTTTTGAGGGAACCAAGAATAAAGTGTCCTATTCCTCATTCGACCCAGCCTTGATAGGGGGAGCGAGCCCTGGAGAGTGGATCTCTGTTTAGATTTCAGTGACCACTTCCCACTTAGCCGGAGTTGTCAGTGTGAGCCCACTGCCTGACCATTCCGCAGGGTCCTCGGCAACCCCACCGGTAGTATGTGGCATTTCAGAAATAACCACTCCATTCCGTATCTACTGTTTTCTTGTCACAAGGAACTAAACATCTTTTAAAATTATAAAATTAGCAAATTATACATTATAGGAGGTAATAGAGCACACTGCAAAGAAAAAATCTGTTTCCTAAAAACTCTGATTTGAAGAATCCTTTAAAATCCCTCATTCAATGGGGTGCCTGGGTGGCTCAGTCGGGTAAGCATCCGACTCTTGAAATATTGGCGTGGGTGGTCATCTTCTGGTCATGATCTCAGGGTTCCAGGTTCAAGCCCCATGTTGGGCTCCAGCTCAACAAGGGGACTGCTTGAGATGCTCTGATACTCTCCCTCTCCTTCTGGCCTTTCCCTCTCTGCATGCTTGATCTGTCTTTCTCAAATAAATGAGAAAACCTTTAAGAATAACCCTCAATGTGATTTTACATTAAACATATAAATCTTTATCCAAACACATTTTTTACTTTAAAAAAATTGTAAATATTTCTTTTAATTTATTTATTTTTGAGAGAGAGAGAGAGCAATGAGTGGGGTGGGAGGAGGGACAAAAGGAGAAGGAGAAGCAGACTCCCAGCTGAGCAGGGAGCCAGATGTGGGGCTCAGAGACCTGAGTCAAAAGCTTAACCAACTGAGCCACTCAGGTGCCCTGAACACATTTTTAAATTAAAAAATAATAGAACAAGAAGAATGTAACAGAGAACATTAGTAGTTTAATCCTCCTCTTAATCCTGCTCTTTGAGGGTAAACCTAAGATAATTATTGTGTCACATTTAAATTCAACTGAATTTTTTGAAAAATAGTTATTTAACACAATTTTCTGACACACATCAAATCATAAAATGGTAGTCACCAGGCTCATAGCAGAAATTTATTAAAAAATTCTCACAAAAACCTTACTTAGTATTTTTTTTTTTTTTATAGAGATCACAAGTAGGCAGAGAGGCAGGCAGAGAGAGAAGGGGAAGCAGACTCCCCACGGAGCAGAGAGCCTGATGCGGGGCTCGATCCCAGGATGCTGAGATCATGACCTGAGCCAAAGGCATAGGTTTAACCCACTGAGCCACCCAGGTGCCCCCTTACTGAGTATTTTAATAATGCTGATGAAATGAAATTGAACTTTGTTTCTCAACTTCCTAATTTTAATGGCATTATCAGTGACTGCTGGATGCGGATTTGTATTTCTACAGATGTCAAAAATATTCTGAGGGCAAGAAAAATAAAAGCATACAGAAGCGCTTCTCTGGCCACAGATAGTTTCCAGCAGAGGGAGAGTCAGAGAAAGAAGAGATAGATGCACAGGGAGCAGGAAGGCTCATGTCTGTATTTCTGTTAAAACAATGAGAAGAGTCATATGTAAATGGCAGGGCTCCAGCCCCCAAGAGATGTTCTTGAGTCCCATTCTGTCCCCAAACTATGTCTTACATCTTGACCTCAACACAATTCGTTCTGTCTCCCATTCTCCTGCTCCATACTCTCTCTTTCTCTCTCTCTCTCTTCATAAAATTGAGATTTTAAGTCATGGAAACAGCACAACACCTCTTCTGTAACCTCAGTTCGTGGTAGGTGTAAGCCAGGTGGAACTGGCTCTTTAGATTTCATTATGCTTCAGGTATCAGCTCTTCTTTGTGACAAGTGGTTGAATATATAGAGTTATTTTTGCTTCTTTTAAACTGTGCTCCTCTTATCTCAGTACAGTAACACTGGGCCGTGTGTGAAAGGTTACAGCAGCCGCACTCTATTATGTGATGAGACAAGCAGGCTAGGTGCTGTGCCACAAGTATTTTCTTGTTTTCTCAAATAGTCAAAGGCTAAGCTATGGTTATGATTTTTGCACTAGTTCTCCCTTTACTTACATTTCCAAAGTGGGAACTCATCACCCTGATCCCCATCTTTAGCATCTGTGATGCATCAGGGACCATCTCCGAGCCTCCAATTGCTTATCTAATCATTGTACTGCATTTACGGAAGCAAACTTAACTAATAAGCTACGTCATTTCCCCAGCCTTCAACGTATTTCAATGAAACTCACTTTATATTGCAGAAATGATACAATGTAAGGATTAAGTCAAAGTAAAGGGTACATTTCTAGGAAAGCTTAGCCACTATTTGAGTCTCAAGTCCATGAGCAAAACCTTCAGACTGAATTCTCTCAGGACAGGAAGAGAATGTGAAGCCGGTAGAAGAGTAAGTAAAGATCAAGTGTCAGCCTGTCAGATGTCTGTAAATCACAATTAAGTTGTTTTCTAATTATAGATGTATTCCTTGGCATTCAGCTCCACTCCAGCATGTCAGGAAGAAATGTTAATATTCTGACCCTGAGGTCTGGCAGCATTAGATCTGCCTGATTGTTACGTTTACATATTAATATAAGGTGCCTCTTTGTTTGTCTCCAAGGCCTCTCTCTTGCAGCAGGATGACAATTACTTCCCTGCCAGGGTCCTTGGATTGGCAGGCAGGGCTCTCCCTGTGCCTCTCTCCCTGAAGTTCCAGAAGCCAGGTGATACAAAGACAAGGAAAGGAAGCTTTATTTAGACATTTTAAAAGGGCTTTCTGGATGTTGGCTAAGGAGATAGACTCAAGTGTTACATTTCCCAAACTATTTGAAATATATGTTAGATTCCGCTGACTATTGTAATGATTATAAAAACTAGTAATGGGCTTTTTAATGGTATGTTATCAATATTTCTCTTTCTAATCATCAACTTTTATTACATTTACATGTCCTGACACTTCTTCTCCTCAAATAAAGTCTGACTTCTTCTTTCTTGGGCCATCTCAAACCTTATTTGCTTTAGAATTTCTTCATGGCCAACTGTTTTCCATAAAATAGTAGAAACAGTCTACATTCTCCGGTCTCGTTCTGCACCATGAAGAGTAACAAGTGCAATTTATTCAAAAGATGCTGCAGTCTGTTTCAAAGAGATTTGTTTAGGTGAGAAAACGTAATATAAAATGCAGCTTAATTTTACTGTCGATCCACAAACATAAACAAAAGATTGTCTGATGTCATTCTATAAGTCGGGTGAGAGATTGTAAGCAGGCTCATAACAGCCCAGTCCACACATTTTTGAAGAGAAGTTCAACTTTGGGATGCCTGGGTGGCTCTGTTAAATGTTTGCCTTTGGCTCAGGTCAGGATCCCAGCGTCCTGGGATGGAGCCCAGCATCTGACTCCCTGCTCAGCGGGGAGCCTGCTTCTTCCCCTTCCCCTGCTCATGCTCCTGTTCCCTCTCTCTCTTCAAATACCTAAATAAAAATCTTAAAAAAAAAAAAAAAAGGTCAGTTCAACTTTGTCTATAGTTATAGCATTCCACATTCCTCATCTATGTTTACATCGCAAAGTCAGAAGGAGATCCCTTAATAAGATTCTGTAACATTTATTTTAAAACTAGAACCTTTGTTAAGTCCTTATAAGACTTCATGACAGAATTTTCTCCTGGGGTTTGAATCCTAATGTGTTAACAAAAATTCACTGCTATATTAGAAATGGAAACAAGGGTGCCTGGGTGGCTCAGTGGGTTAAGCCGGGTTGTGATCTCAGGGTCCTGGGATCGAGTCCCACATCGGGCTCTCTGCTTGGCGGGGAGCCTGCATCCCCCTCTCTCTGACTGCCTGTCTACTACTTGTGATCTCTCTCTGTCAAATAAATAAATAAAATCTTAAAAAAAAAAAAAAAGAAATGGAAACAAAAGGCAGGCCACCAGATACAAAGCATGAATTACTACAACCATAGGGTACCCGAAAGAAATACATCTTGTTAAGGAAAGGGTGCTCATAATGTAAAGAGTGCAAGGGATAGACAAACAAACGAACAACTATGAAGTTACAGGGACTCTCAAGTAAATAATTCTCATTTGTTTATTCTCTCTTTCTCTGTCCCTCTCTCTCTCTCTTTCACACAGCTCCATACCCACACACATTTGCATATACTCCTCTTTGCCCTTTCTGCTATCTTACATATTTGAAATTACCAAGAAGGTTCATGAATTTTGTGGTAACTTTAGAGACAAAGTCCAAGTCCCTTGGTGTAACTCAAGCTCTTCACCTGTGATGTGATTTATTCTCATAATTCTAACCCTCTTCTCCCTGTGACAACAATTAAATATGTTTGCTAAAATGAGGTCTAGCAATGCAGAACTAACATACTGTCCTATCAAAATAAACATGGTTTATATCAGATAATTATCAGTCTAGATCTCTTTGTAAGCATGTGTGCAGGTAGAAAAAGAGGTATAAGTTTAACTATTTCACTAGAATGATAAATGTATTTATGAAAATGGATTATAATATGCATGTATATTTAATGGAAATATTAAATACAATCTGCTTTCATTTAAGAAAAGAAAATTTAAATGGAAATCAAAGCAATTGATGAATTTCAGATAACTCTAAAGATTCAATTAAGATTGACAAGAAGATTCCAAAAATATTAATAAGTTAGTCATTATGCTTTAAAATGTATATATATATATCCTAAAGATTTTATTTATTTATTTGACAGAGATCACAAGCAGGCAGAGAGGCAGGCAGAGAGAGAGGAGGAAGCAGGCTCCCTGCTGAGCAGAGAGCCCGATGTGGGGATCGATGCCAGGACCCTGGGATCATGACCCAAGCCCAAGGCAGAGGCTTTAACCCACTGAGCCACCCAGGCTCCCCTAAAATATATTTTAATATTACCCAGTATAGATTGACTCCTTGATATAAAAATTTGAGAAGACAGCCAATTATTATTTCTCCTAATTTTATGAATCGCATTATTTTTTTAAAAACCTTGCAGCATGTGGCAATAATAATTGCATTCAGTTTTTTAATGACTTTTCACTTTTTTAAAATTTAATTGTACTGAATTCTCTCTTCTTGCCCTTTAAACATGGTTCTTTCCATTACGCCTGACTTCAATATTTTCCTTAATTTTTAATCAGTTCAAAGTATGTGTTTGTAAAAGAGTCATGGTAGTTGTATTAGTAATATTTTTTTCACATTTAAGAATGTTTCCATTGTTTTTGTTTTGTTTATCCATAAATAATAGTGTCTTGGCTGGTTATATCTTCAGGCCATGCTTTCTTTAGAAATTTGAGACATTGTCCTGACTTCTTGTTTTCATTGTCACTTGGGAAAACTCTCAAGCCACTTAAATTTCACTTTTTTTTAGGGAGTTTGATTTTTTGGCCTCAATAGCTGAAGAAAATTGTCTTAATGTGGAATATGTTATAGTCCTTATGTTCACGTTTTCTAGAATGATTTGTTCTTTCAAACTTCATATTCTGTTCCTTTTTTTTTTCAAAAAAAGTCCCTGAAATATTTTGAACATCTTTTTGATCCATTATGAGTTATTTTTAAGTAAGTTCTTTATTTTCTTTTTAAAAGGATTTTACTTATTTAATTATTTGAGACTGAGAGAATATGAGCAAGGGGAGGGGCAAAGGGAGAAGCCAGCATCCCGCTGAGCAAGGAGCCCAACATGGGGCTGATCCCAGGACTCTGAGATTATGACCTAAGCCAAAGGCAGATGACTAACCAATGGAGCCCCCTAGGTGCCTCTATTTTATTTTATCATTAAATTTTTTGAGCATAGCTGACACACAGTGTAATCTTACTTTCAGATGTACAACACAGTGATGTAACATTTCTTTCTTTCTTTTTTTTAAAAGATTTTATTTATTTATTTGACAGAGATCACAAGTAGGCAGAGAGGCAGGCAGAGAGAGAGAGAGAGAGGAAGCAGTCTCCTGAGCAGAGATCTTGATGCGGGGATTGATCCCAGGACCCTGAGATCATGACCTGAGCTGAAGGCAGAGGCTTAACCCACTGAGCCACCCAGGCACCCCTGATGTAACATTTCTATGCTCTCCACAGTGGCAGCTCCCACCTGTCACCATCCCGTGATATTACAGTGACATTGACTGTATTTTCCATGCTGTACCTTTCATCCTTTTGACTTATTCCTTCCATAACTGGAAGACTGTAATCCTGTATCTCCCTTTCCCCTTCATCCTTTTTGTCCATGCTCTCCATCTTTGTTTATTCTCTCTTGTGCACTTTTTTTTTGTTGTTTGTTTCATATATGAGTACAATCATATAGTATTGGTCTTTCTCTGACTGACTTACTCCACGTAGCATAATGCCCTCTGGGTCCATCAATGTTGTAGCAAATGGAGAAAGCTCATCCCATTTTATGGCTCTGAAATCTCTGTCTCTCTCACTCTGTATATATATGCATATACACCATGTCTTCATCTTTTCATATAACGATAACCCTCAGGTTGCTTCCATATCTTGGCTATTGTAAACAATGCTGCAGTAAACATAATCCTGCATATATTTTTTGAATTAGTGTTTCTGTTGTCTTCGGGTCATGTACTGTATATAGCAAACCCTAATGACTCCACTACAAAACAAAACAAAAAACAAAAAACAAACCCACCAAACCAACCAACCAACCAACCAACAAACAAACAACAAATAACTAGAAGTAATAATTGAATTCTGTAAGATTGCACATTATCAAGTCAATATCCAGAAATCAGTCATATTTCTATATCTTAATACTGAAGTACCAGAAGATAAATGAAGAAAACCGTTTAATTTACCTTTGCACCAAAAAAGAATAAAATATTTAGGAATCCAGTCAACCAAAGAGGTAAGAGAGTTGTACTCTGAAAATCATAAAACACTGATAAAAAAACTAAAGATGACACAAATGGAAAGATATTCATGTTCATGGGCTGAAAGAATTAATATTGTTAAAATGTCTACACTACCCACAAAAATCTATAGGTTCAATGCAATCCCAACCAAAGTACCAGCAACATTTTTTTCATAGGACCAAACAAATAATACTAAAATCTGTATAGAACCAGAAAAGACCCCCAACAGCCAAAATGATCTTGAGAAAGGAGAACAAAGATGGAGCTATCAAAATCCTAGATATCAAGATATATTACAAATACTTAATAATCAAAATACCATGGTACTAGCACAAAAATAGACACATAGATCAATAGAACAGAATAGAGAACCCAGAAATAAACCCACACTTAGATGGTCAATTAATCTTTGACAAAGCAGGAAGAATATACAATGGGAAAAGATGGTCTCTTCAACAAATGGTTCTGGGAAAACTGGACAGCCACATGCAAAGGAATGAAACTAGACCAATTTCTTATGCTATGCACAAAAATAAACTCACAATGGATTTAAAGACCTAAGTGTGAGACCTGAAACCATAAACTCCCAGAAAAGGACACAGGCAGTAAGGTCTCTGACATTAGCTATAACAATATCTTTCTAGATATGACTTTACAGGCAAGGGAAACAAAAGCAAAAATAAGCTGTTGGGACTATATCAAAATAAAAAAAACTTCTGTGCAATGAAGGAAATAATCAATATAACTCAAAAAGAACCTACAGAATGGGAGAAGATATTTGCAAATGACATATCTGATAAAGGGTTAGTATCCAAAAATATATAAAGAATTTTACAACTCAACACCCAAAAACAAATAATCCAGTTAAGAAATGGGCAGAAGACATGAACAGACATTTCTCCAAAGAAGGCAGCCAAATGGCCAACAGACACATGTAAAGATACTCAACATCACTCATCATCAGGGAAATTCAAATCAAGCTATGATGAGAAATCATTTCACACCTATAAGAATGGCTAAAATCAAAAACACAGAAATAGTAAGTGTTAACAAGGTTGTGGAAAAAGGGGAACTCTTGTGCACTGTTGGTGGGAGTGTAAATTGGTGCAGCCAGTGTAGAAAACAGTGGTCTTCTACACTTCTAACTTTTTGAGAACCCTCAAAAGAGTCCTCAAAAAGTTAAAAAAATACCATATGACAGAGTAATTCCCAGTACTAGGCATTTTTTAAAGAGTTTTTTTTTTAATATTTTATTAATTTATTTGACAGAGATCACAAGTAGGCAGAGAGGCGGGCAGAGAGAGGAGGAAGCAGACTCAATGCTGAGCAGAGAGCCCGATGTGGGGCTCGATCCCAGGACCTGAGATCATGACCTGAGCCGAAGGCAGAGGCTTTAACCCACTGAGCCACCCAGGCGCCCCTTTTAAAGAGTTTTTAACCTCTGTGATAAGTTGCTCTTATATTGGACTATCATTGCTCTAATAACTATTATCTTCTCTCCGATGTTTTCTTACATTCACTTTGATTACCTCAAATTTTTCTCTATATCATTTATGTAATCTTCAGAATGTCATACTGTTAATTATTCTGTGATGGTATCATTTAAAGTCATTTATTAGTTTTGCAATTTCTTTATTGCAATTTATTATTCTTTCTTTCTTGCATTTTTAAAAATTTAATTCCTGATACTATGAAAGTTGTCACTAAAGTAAAAACTTCTGGTAAGATAATTTCTTTGTTCCCAGGAGAATATTTTATTCTATACTGGATTCCTCATATCTTTCTCTCTCCATATGTGTGTACACACACACACACACACACATATATATCTTGAGATATATATATATACATATACTATATGTATATATATACACACATACCATTTAAAGACTTCTATTTACTTGCTTAGATATGAAAACTATCTAACAGCTCAACATGGGGTGGATTACTTTTTCTAATTCAACAAGTATGAAATTTCTTTATTTTGAAAATAAAGCTAAGTAGAGACTCTGAGGTTTGGACACATTTGCACACATGTGTATGTCAGAGGGAGACAAGACCGTGTTTCTTTTCTTTTCTTGAGAGATTTTATTGAGTTACTCTAAAACTTTTACTCAGCCTTGGTGTTTATTTTACCTCAGTAGGGAATGCCTTCCTTTTCTGGTTATCCAGTCAACTGGGCTTAAAACCATGAATTTTTAATTCCATCAGATTGACTCAACCTCTGTTCTTCATGTCTTTCTTGTCAACCAGCCACCCCCAGGAACTCTGATTTTCTCTCCAGATTTGAGGACATTGGTGATGAATCTCAGAAAATTTTTGAACCAGAATTATTTCTCAGAAGTGGGGATGGAATTAGAAGCTTTGTGTGTTCCAATAAAATCTTTAGCTGCTTGCACTAGTAGATTCCTCTGTTTCTTTGAAAAGTATATGTCTGTTTGTAATCTTGTCTTTGTGGGCTCTTTCTGAGTTTTTAAGAGGTTTTCATTTCATTGTTTTTGGTTTTAGCCACATTTTTCTTTCTTTCTTTCTTTTTTTTTTTTTTAACATGTCACAATTTATTTGTCATGTATAGAGGAAGACGATTCTTTGACCTACTTAAATTGGAACATTTTACTCAGTTTCCTTCCAGGTGATTTTAAAATAGGCATGCAATAGCATGGAGGTTCCTCAAAAAATTGAAAATAGAGCTACCTTATGACCCAGCAATTGCACTACTGGGTATTTACCCTAAAGATACAAACGTAGTGATCCAAAGGGGCACGTGCACCCGAATGTTTATAGCAGCAATGTCCACAATAGCCAAGTTATGGAAAGAACCTAGATGTCCATCAACAGATGAATGGATAAAGAAGATGTGGTGTAGATATACAATGGGATACTATGCAGCCATCAAAATAAATGAAATCTTGCCATTTGCGACGACCTGGATGGAACTAGAGGGTATTATGGTTAGCGAAATAAGTCAATCAGAGAAAGACAACTATCATATGACCTCCCTGATATGAGGAAGTGGAGCTGCAATGGGGGTGGGGGTTAAGGAGGTAGGAAAAGAATAAATGAAAGAAGATGGGATCGGGAGGGAGACAAACCAAAAGAGACTCTTAATGTCATAAAACAAACTGAGGGGGGTGGGGGGAAGGGGTGTTGAGAGAGGGTGGTGGGGTTACATTATATGTTTATATAAAAATAAAAAATGTTAAAAAATCAACAAAAAAAACAGTTTTTCTTGTTTTCAAAAAAATAGGCATGCAATTTTTATGTAGAATTTTGTGATAACAATGTCTTTGAAACTTGATGAGTTTGTGAGAATGCTAAAATATAATTTTTTTATGATGATTCACTGCTTTGTACTGAATGGGGGCTATATGACCATGGGGGTCTATGTGTATGGGGTGAGGGGTATGTGTGTTGGTAAAGATGTGTGTGTCATGAGGTTGCATGTATTCATATGTGGGGTAGTATCTATTTGCATAGAAGGATACATGCATTTTCCCAGGGCTATATGTACAAATGCATATGTGGGACCATGTATATGGAGGGTTGTTGGTGTGCGTGTGAGGAGGGAGGGGTGAGAGAGAAAAAAACATTTCTGTATGAATGGAAGCTCCTAATGTTGGCAAAACGAATAGCAAGTTGAGAGGTCAATGTCATGTCATAAATGATGTATTTCTAGGTTTGGAAATAAATGTTGACACTTTCCACAATGCTAGTATTAACTCTAGACTCATTAACTGTGATCATGAGGGTGCACTTGTCTCCCTTCTTCAGTGTAGCTCTACTGACAGTGTCCTTTGAAATTCTTAACTGTAGTATTGTCTCTGTTAAATATAGTATTATAATTTAGTAGCTGACTAAGCTATCATCCTTTTTGCTCTGTAGACTGTAATAGCACTGAGCTTCACCGAGAGAGTTATTCACTCCCATTGTAGCTTAGTCTTCTCAGTAAGAAACTGCTGGGCATGAACGATGCAGTTAATTGACATTTACCTCTTGATTCCTGTGCTGCATGAAATAAAGGTCCTCAGCAGATTTTTTAAAAGTTGAAAATACAATGGGTGCTGCATCAA
>RCUC01089243.1:0-22625 GCA_003697995.1 Taxidea taxus jeffersonii
AAAAAAAAAACAAAAAACAAAACCCACCAGAATTCTGAATTACTTTGTTTCAGCTCTTAAAACACTATTTTTATACCCCGGTGTTGACTCACCAAGCATTTAGTCTGCAACCCAGATGTGAGAAAACATTTCAGAGCTTAATCAAAATGGGAACTCTCTGCCTGCTTACAGGTCTCACTCTTGCCCCCTTCCATTCATCTGTTCTTCCATCCCTTCATTCAACTCGTGGTTACAGCCTCTGGTATGAGCTACAGACTGGGCTGGGTCTTGGGAATGCAACAGTGAGATGGCCAGGCTATTCCCCAAACCGGTGGATCTGGTACCAGCTTCTGCTTGCCTGCATTTCTGGTGTATCAGTGGCTCTAAACCAATGTTCCCCAAAACTCTTGCAGGAAGAGCACGATGCCTAGTATGGAGAGTCTCGGGATAGGCAGCCAGAATGGAGGGGTTGAGGACACTGGCAGGGGCCCGTGTGACTCCCCTCTTAAAGGCCTCCTCTGAAAACCCCTGTTTAAATCACCCAATCATGTTCTCCAAACATGTTTGAGTTATTACGTCTTTTCCAGTAATACATTTTGGTTAGCTGGATTAGAGCTAAGATCCCTACTTGGTCAAGCAAAATTAAGGAGCTTTTCCTGCAATTGACATATTGAGAGAAATACATCCAAAACCAAACCACAAGAAAACAAAACAAAAAACAAACAAACAAAAAAAATAGATCCAGCTCTGTCTGGCTCCTCAGGAGCATTCTCTCTAGGACAGGCATTAGACTTCAGGTAAGTCTCTTCTGGACATGTAAATAACCAGTATAAACCGGGCAAGATTGTAAATTAGTTCATTTGGTTGAGTGACAAGAATGGTTTCATTAAGCAGTTGCCCACTTTCATGAGCAAAAGCTCCCAACGCTGTCTGCCCACAACGGAATGAAATTAGTGAAGACTTGAGGTGTAGAAGAAAAAAAAAAGAATATATTTCTCCTTTCTCCTCCTTCAAGACCATCTGAAACTGACTTTTTAAAACTCCATGTTTTTTGTTTTTTGGGTTTTTTTTTTTAAAAAGATTTTGCTTATTTATTTGACAGAGAGGGATCACAAGTAGGCAGAGAGAGAGAGAGGAGGAAGCAGGCTCCCTTCTGAGCAGAGAGCCTGATGTGGGCTTGATCCCAGGACCCTGGGATCATGACCTGAGCCAAAGGCAGAGGCTTAACCCACTGAGCCACCCAGGTGCCCCTAAAACTCCATGTTTTTAAGGGGAAAAAATGGAAAATAATAACTCTCAGCAGAATTAAAACCACTTAGTATGCTCTGGGTACAACTCATTGTGGTTCTTAGTTGCTCAACAATTAGAAAATCAGAAGCTACAAAGAGAAAACCTGTATATATGTGTGTGGGGAGGGAGGTTCAGAATCATAATTTAAATGAATCAAAAGGAACCCTCCCTGTGGCTAGGGGAGGACTGAGCCAGAAGGAGAGGAAAACCTTCTGGCTGGCAGTTGGATGATTGCACCCTCCCCCTTTTGATCTCCTTATAAGTCATTAAAAATTTCAAAGAGGGTAGTAAGAAGATGCCTGGGGCTGGGGAGTGCAGTGCTGGAGAGTGGCAGGGTGCATTGTCCCTAGAATCAGGGTAAATTGGGGTAGGAAGCACAAGGTCATTCCCTGAAATCTCCTTGTGCTTCCATGCATCGGAGAACATGGTAATGAGAGAGGCAGCCGGTGGGACGTCACTCAGTGTGACAGCTGCCCTTGGATGTGGCCCCTGGGCTTCCTGGCTCCCTGCTTGTCAAGGTGGGACAGGCCACAGCAGTAAGATGGTAAACTGCAGACGCAGGTCCTTGGGCTTTAGGGCCAGGGAGTGGTCTAGTATTGAGAGCCCACTGCCTCGCCAGTGGAAGCTGGCCAAGTAGGTATGATTGTGTGCCCTTGAGTGCCCGGGTTGGAGGCCACCTGCTGTCTGCTACAGGTGGGCCGCACTTCACTCGGCAATTTGGTTTTCCTTTGGTATTTCCAGGTTACTTTGTGCCTCTGATACAACCACTCATGCATGTTTTCTCATCTATAATATGTGGTCCCCTTTATATCTTTTTTTTTTTTTTTTGAGAACTTAAGCTGCCTTCCTGCCTGCATTGAAGCACAAGCATGCTGCCTTCAGGCACTATATACTCAGCTGTTATCTGTTACAGAGGAGCTGGAAAGCCAGTTCTGAAACTTTCTTTAGGAACCTGGAAGAAAAAGTTGGTCCTCAAAGGTGGAACTGATGCCATGTTAAGAACATGAGACTCGTTCAGTGTCAACTAATATGTTGGCGTGATGGGTCTAGAAAAGAGGGGGGTTTAGTCACCTCCATTGCTTCCTATGGAGGCTTTTGCTGCAACTGATAGTACTTGTCACCATAAAAGCCACAGGTCCTCTGACTCAGCCTCTGCCTTCCTAGGCTCAAGGTGCTGCCCACATTTAAAATCTATGACTGAGGGAAAGTGAGACCTAGAGAAAGAACGTGCTTTGCCAGGCTATCAAGTGGTAGTCGTGGTTAGACTTGAACTTGGATCTTCTCTTCATTGAAGATGGTCTTTCTCCCTTTTATCCTCCGCTTTGTACCTTTAAAAATGGCAGAGGAAAAAACACACCACTTGCTTGTATTAATTTCCTCTCTGCACAAAGCAAGAATAGTCAAACCAAAATTTTGCTGCGTGAATATCTATTTCCGGTTCTCTGCGTTTCCCCTTTCTTTACAGAGCAGGCTGGACTGGGGCTGGAGCAGGGCTGGAAGACTCAGGTGTGCTGGTCAAGGAGCCGTTTAGGGGGAGGTGGTGGGGAGCCTCCAGAACTGCATATAGAAATTAATCACAGAAGAAGACATCATTAACAGCAGATCTCACAGAAGGTCCCAGGGTGACTATTATGTGAAATTAATTAGTGCTTATTTAACTTTTTTTTAATCACATTCTTGGTGCTATGAAAATCATCCTAATTACCGACATCACTTGTTTTAAGTCAATACAGATCATTATTTTCCATGTCACTGTGGGTGTGGATTTGAATAGAACAGCCCCTTCACCTCCGTGGGTAGTTTCCCTGCATGGTAACATGTTTGGAAAAACAAGGTCATTCCCTGAAACCCCCTTGTTGGCAGGTTGGCAAAATCAAGGTCTCAAGGAAAGAAGATATTGGAGTAGAATAATTGGCAGTTATGCTGGGACTGGGTCACCGGGGAGCCTGATATCGCCTTCTTTAGCATTTGTCCTCAGTGTAATGGGAAGAAAACGAAGGTGTGTTTATTTAACCTTTTTATTCTGAATCATTTCAAACTTAGAGAAAAGTTGCAAGAACAGAACAGCTAGCTTTCATATATCCTTCCCTAAGAATTCCCGTTTATATTTTATCACACTTGCCTCATCACACTCTGTATTTCTATCCATATTACTATTTGTTTGTTAAAGCATTTGGAGATAAGCTGCTGATATGGGCTGAAGGACACTTTCCTGTATATCCTGCATACAGTCATCAAAATAAGGCCGTTAACCTTGACGCAGGCTTTCCTTATTAAAATGTCGCAGATTGTCCCTCTAATGTCTCTGGCCGATCTAGAGCCCAGTGGTCTCTCCCATCTGGGACGGTTACTCCTTCTTCGTGACCTAGATAGTGTGGAAGGTCACATGCCTTTTACTTTATAGAATGGCCCTCCGTGTGGATTTGTCTGATGTGTGCTAATGATTAGGTTCAGATTGTGTAGTTTTGGCAGGAACACTCCATGATGTAATGTATCAAGACCATGCTGTCGACGAGTCCCATTACTAATGAGGTTAGCTTTGATCACTTGATTAGGGCAGCGTTGCCAACTTTCTCCACCAAATTCTTTTTTCCTCTTAACAAGTATTAAAAGATATTTTGAGGCTAGATAAATACATTGTTTCCCATCAAGCATTCACTCACTAGTACATGCTCACTCAGGATCTTATTTCTTGCTTGAAACAGTCATTACTATGGTAGTAGCCAAATGTCCAGCTTGGAATTCCTTTATCCCTTATACATGTATTAGTGGGCAACCTACTTGAAGGAGGAGCTTTTCTTCTCCTCTAGTCATTCATTCATTCATTCATTCCTTTGGATCAGTTTGAGTTCATGGATTCCTGATTTACTCCATGGGTTATAATTACATTTTTGGCACTCATACTGTCCCAGGCTTGGTCAGCAAGAGCCCCTTTAAGCTGGTCTTTGACATGTCCCCATTATTCTTTGAGCACATATTACCCTCTATCACAGTAAGATGGCCCAGGCTCAGCCTGTCCTTTGCCTGCTCCAGCCCTGGAATCAGAGCAGTACATGGAAGGGCTCTGAGCTGAAGAGTGGCTTGCTTTGATTGGCATTGAAAAAATACTACTGCAGCTGCCCCTTGAGAGTATTGAAGGGAGAGGTGAGAGCCGAATCAAGGCGGCCACTGGGAATAGGGAGACCACTTCCTGTCCTATGCGAATGGGAGGTGAGCGTGGATTCAAGGTAGATTTGGAAGCTAGAACTGATGAGTGTGTAATGGTGGGATGTAGGGGGGAATGGGGCAGGGGGTAAGAATGAAGTAAGAAAGGCAAGGAAGGGGATGAGCTCTTTTGGCAGGAAGATAACAAGTTCCAGTTTAGACCTGTGCCATGTCAGCGTAGCAGGGAGGGAGAGGGCACAGGGAGACGCAGGAGTCTGGAACTCAGGAGACAGGCCTGGTTGGAGACACAGGTCTGAGAATTGTGAGGTTGTATCATACATTTGAGGGCCTCTTCTAGAGGTTTTGAATCCGGCCCTACTGGCTAGAATAGCTTGCCCTGCTTACTTGCATTCTGCCTTGTTTTCATTTTGCAGCTCTCAGCAAGCATTTGGCATTTTCACCATATTTCAAAGCTTCAGGGCAAGTTTTCTGAACTGGCCCTTGATCCATTCTCAAGAAGGAAGAGGGCAAACAGATGTCCTCCCTGTGGTACCCCAGGACCACCCAGCTCCATTAGACTGGGGAAGGTGTCCATTGTCATTGCCACACATTTTTGGGGTTGAGGGATTTGTCCTGCATGACGCATATGTTAAGAAGAAAGAAGATGTGTATGTCTTTATATGTATACATACATGTGCGTGTAGATATATGTATATATGTATAGTACTTAAAATGTTTGCTGTCAAAAATACATTATCACAATGTTAAGACTGACAAGGGATTTTCAAAAACAGAATGTAGATAAAGAATCCATAATAAGGAGCCCATAATCCTGGCACTGCCACAGCCCATCAGAGGGTAAAAGGAACAGATCAGAAGAACACAGACCAACCAAGGACGGCCCCAGTCAGGACTGCTGCCCAGCGGATGCTTGTATGTGAACCCCAGCGCTTTTGTCACCCAAGCCTTGCTTCTCAGACAGACCATAAACCAGGGATCTGGCTTTCATGCATTAAGTTCAATCATCTTAGTAGATATGGATGTCATTTGTTTTGGCATTTTTGCTAATATTTTTGGAGTTATATTTGCCTCTAAATCAGAAACATCTGGTTTTACTGATGTTAATGGGGCTGCTCTTAACTTTTGCTTTTGTCTGAAAAGCCAAGTTGGGAGCTAGCAGTACCTCTTCCTCTAATTTGGATTCCAAATCCAGGACCAGCAGTAACCACGACCTGGCATTGGGAGAGGCCGGCCCGAAAGCCAGAGCCACGCCGGGCGGTGCTGTTGGCGGAGCGTGGTCACGTGGGGCACCTGGCGGTGCAGGGGTGTGGTCATGTAGATCTCACCCCACCAGCTACTGTCCCAAGGCTTCCCTTATTATAACCTTCTTGGATCCTTGGTAGATGAGAAGAGGAGGTTTCTGGGTCCCTTTTTGCTCTGATTTTTTTACATTTCCCATAGGCATATTTTTTCCAGGTCAGCATACCCTCCACTCTTTTTTTTTTTTTTTTTTTTTTAAGGTGTGTAGGGTCTGGTTTCTGTGGTCAGTTTGGTTGGAAGATCTATGGAGAAAGGTGCAGATAGTGCTCGGCTCCTTTTTTTTTAAATTGAAGTGGAGCAGACATACAATGTTATTTATATGAGTTTGGGTTATACAGCATAGTGATTAGACAATTCTATACATTACTTGCTATTCACCAGGGTAAGTGTCGTTACTACCTGTCACCATACAGTGCTATTACAATATCATTGACTATATTCCCTATGTTACTTTTCATCTCCATGACTTACTTGTTTTAGAACTAGAAGTTTATATCTCTTAAACCCCTTCACCTATTTTGCCCACTCCCCCGAACCCTCCCCTCTAGTAACCACTAATTTGTTCTCTGTATTTATGATTCTGCTTGCTTTTTTGTTTTGTTTTTTAGATTCCCCATATAAGTGAAATACGGTGCTCGTTTTTGTCAGACTTATTTCACTTAGTGTAATACCTTCTATTTCCATCCATGTTGTCACAAATGGCCAGGTCTCATTCTTTTTATGGCAAAGTAATATCCCAACATATATATATACACCACCTCCTCTTTATCCATTCATCAGTCAATGAACGTGGGGCTGCTTCCATATCTTGGCTATTGTAAATAATGCTGCAGTAAACCTAGGGGTGCATATATCTTTTCCTATTAGTGTTTTTGTTTTCTGGGTAAACACCCAGTAGTAGAATTACTTGATCATGTAATATTCCTTTTTTTAATTTTTTGAGGAAACCCCATACTGTTTTCCACAGTGGCTGCACCAATTAACATTCCCACCAACGGTGCATGAGGGTTCTTTTTTCTCCACATCCTTGTTGACAGTGTTCCTTTCTTGTCTTTTTGATACTCTTTTTAATGAGGTATTCCCCTTCGGGCATCCACACGCATGGGATCCACAGATCCCATTTTGTGTCCTCCATTCGAGAAATGGCAGCTATCTGCAACTCACATGACTCTCTCCTTACACTACCTTTCAGCAGCATTAGCAATAGCTGCTTGTGTTTGTAAAGCAATGTTGTGCGGTCACAAAGGAGTAAGTCCAGCCTTGTTCTGGAATGGCATCCTCTCCAATAAGGAAGAATGTGTGTTTTCTTCCCTGTCGGGGACCATAGCTTGTGCCGAGCCGTGTAAAAATAGCAGCCAGTGGTCTGTCTGGTTATTGCGATGCCTCTGAAAGTCTGCCTTGAAAAAGTGTTCCCCAAAGCAAGAATGAGAGCAGAAGGGCCAGTTTGTAGCTAGCAAACACTCACCACAGTGAACACTGATCCTGTGTGTTTGAGCGCCACATGAAAGTAATGCAACTTTGCTGGTCAGTCACACTAGTTTTATGCAAACAGGAGGGACAACAGCTGCCAGACTGTCCTCCCTTTTCCACATTTGGTTGGCCACTTGGTTGGTTGGGTGGTTGGATGAGAGCCCCATGTGGTTACCCACCAATCCCTTCCTGGGTCACTGACTATGTCTCAGCGGGACGGACTCTGGCAGGCAGGCAGAAGCTCTTGCCAATTCTCTGCTGCCCAGGGGCCCAGCCATCCATACTCCATGCTCAGTGGGTTGTTGGCCTTTTGCAATGTCCTCAAGGGATGTGAAGCCCAGCACTGGCTTGGATGAGGGAAGTACATCTGATGGGTCAGAATTGCACATGAAGGACTTTAAATAGCTTTTCTTTCCTCCTCCTAGTCTAAACACAGGAATGGGAAATTGTGGACACCAAAGAGTTGCATATTTAAATACAGCTGGACTATTTTTGCACAATGGTGAAGAACTGTTTTTTTGTGCAAATGTTTTATATCTTTGCCATTTTGACCATTCTTATTTTATCTCTTCCATCTGTGAGCTCTAATAGCTCCTATTATGTATACAATTCATATAGAGTGGATCCCTAGATTCCACTTTGGGGGGTGATTATTGCTGTACATTTTCTCTCTCAAACACTATACCCTCCCTGAAGGCAAGCTTTGAACCCAAAGCACATCTTAATTTGTCACACGGTCTATCGCGAGCTGACCACAATTCAGCACCGAAGAATTGCCTGAAATGAATGAATGAGAACATTTCTGCTGCATCAGCTCTGGTCTGTTGTGAAAATGCTATGGTGAGATGTTGTCGAGATGGGATGTGTATTGCACTTGAAGTATCAGAAGCTAGAGGCTTAGTGGGAATTTGGTTGACTTAGACTATTACGATGTAGCGTTATATTTCTTTAGAAGTTATGAATAATTCAGAACACAAAGGAGGTAGCTTTTATCTTTTCTGGCTTGTTGATTTCCATGGAGTTATTGTGCTTAATACAATATGAAAAAGAGGACAGAAGGCTCATCTGAATGTCAGCTCAACATTTCGTAGTTATTGTCTTAGTTAACTATTAAGTTACCGTAAATCCTAGACTCAGTAGGCCATTGAGGTAAAATATTAGGAGCATCTCTAAACTGCTTATAACTTTCCTTGCTATTTTCTAAAATATTGTGGTATAATAAGATCCTCTGCTTTCTAAGAAGATATAAATAAAGCCTCTGCAACACATAATGGTGATGAGTTAGAAGTTAAGATCCCCTCTATCAGCCAATGACTCCGTGTAACAAATAACTCCAGGAGAACTCAGCTTTAGAACACACATAGGAAGTGTCTGGCTTTAAAATTATAGAGCTATTGCTGAGGCATAAGGCAAATGACACTGAAAAACGGTTGCCAAGTCATTTATATTGTTTGCATATCCATTCAGCCAGAAACTGTGGCATAGCACTCCCTTAGCCCTCCCTTGTCTTTTAAAGTGACCACTAAGTGTTTTGGGGCTTGTTGCCAAGGATTTACGGTAAAACTACCAAGCAGTAGTTTCTCAAACTTACTGATCTCCTGATCCCTTGACATTCTTAAAAACCAGTGAGAATCGCAGAATTTTTGTTGACATGGCTTGTATTTATGGATATTTACCATTGTAGAAATTAAAATAGAGGAAATTTTAAAATAAGTATTAGTTCACTTGAAAGCGACAATAATAAATGCATTGCATTTTACTATAAAAATAATAACTGTGTTTCCCTAAACAATGCAACTGAGTGAGAAGAGTGGCATTGTTTGAACTTTTGCAAATCTCTTTAATGTCTGACTGAATAGAAGGCAGAAAAAACACTTTAGTATCACCTAGGAAACTCCACTGTACACTCTTAAGAAAATGAGATTAAATAAAAAAGATCATGTCTTAGTATTACTGTGAAAATAGTTTTGACTCTGTGGACCGCTAAAAGGGTGTGAGCACCCCCGGGTTCATCAGACCATGCTTTGAAAACTGCTAATAGAGTAATTAGTTGAATTAGGATATTCTTGGACATAGGAACCCTGAACCCAATGAAGAATCTATTCTCTGTGCCAAGATGTTGGCGGTCCCTGGTGAGAAAGTGTGTCGTTCTGCCTGCCCACACTGATGGGATCCTTTGGACAGACTTTGAAACTTCCCTCTGCGTTAGGGACTAAACCTGGCCTCCCTCCTGCTTAAGGTGGCTTACGAAGGTTCTAGCCACCCGCTCTTGTGTTCTTCACATACTTTCTTCTATACTTTCCTCCCGCTGCTGTGCTTTGGGAAGCTCCCACAATTCACCTGGTTCCCTGACCACTGACTACTGACATGTTTCTGCTTCCTTTGACACCTTTGCTCAGCCGAGGTAACCTGACATGCCAGTCCCCCACCGCGACAATAAAATAAGAAGGCAGCGAGCTCTTGAACAAATGGAACCCTAGTAAAACCCAATCCTCTGCCTCTGTGTCAGAGAATAATATAGAAAAGGGGAAGTGCCATGGCCTTTGTGCTGTTGAGTGAATCTTCAACCCACAAGCAAGAGGTCATGCTTCCACTAGACTTAGAAACTGAATGTGCGCTGTCTGGAAAGGTAATTGCTGACTTTGGAGACGAGGAGGCTCCTGTTAGATCAAGACTATGTAAGTTCTAGAAGACCAGACCTGGAGCAGTGCTAGAGAGGGAGACCTTGAGCTGTCTCCAGTTAAAACTGTAACGTCCCAAGTGCTTGTCTAGATGTTGGCCTGATATCTGCTCATTCCTGCCTCTTCACTCACTGACTGCAGGCTGTGACACAATCCCCAGCCTGACTCCCCGGAGAGGCCCTCCACCCCTGCATCAGTGTTCATAGTCAGCTCTTCCCCTTATGAATGGACAGTTTCCCTCCTCATTGCCTGGCATTGATCCCCACTGTGTAACCACACATTCACCTGGAACCTAGTTGTGCCATTAGTTAGGACTGACATATTGGAACTGGAGGAAGCAGTGTGACAAAGAGGTTGAGAGCAGAGAGAGGAGAGGAGAAGGAATGGTCGATCAGTACAAAGGATTCCTGTCCATCTCCCTCTTCTCTCCTTGGACACTCCTGGCACAGTTTTTTAAGAGCAGGCCACTCATGAGTCATTTGTTTACTGTGGGATTTCATTCCCCTCCCTGTAAGAAAACGACCAGGGAAATAGAGCTGAGTTAATTTTCCTTTTATCTGGCCCCCTTCTGCTTTTCCGAGCAGGCTTTATCCTATCAGCAGGCCCAGATATTTCCATCAAGCCATCTCTTTGTGAGCAGTTTCAGATAGAGTTAACCTGGCATGTCAATGCTAACACAGATGCTGTGTGCTTTCTTTCTGAACTACGGTGTCCCAGACTGAATGCAGGATGATTAGGTTACTCTCCCAAACAGAATATATGCTACAAAATATTCACCATTACTACAGTGCCGCAAATAAAAGGCAAGAGGACACCTTGTAGCAGTTTATCATCTTTATTGATCCATCCAATCATTTACAAATATTTATTGAATGCTATTACGTGCAAGACGGTGATTGATATGTCTATAAACAAAACAAAATTAAAGATTCTTACTCTCATTATACCTACAGTCTACCCAGTAACCAGTCATCATATGTCCAACATTTTGGATGAAATAAATCTTTTCTCTAGATTCTCAGTGGTCATATTTGTTGATGTAGTTTCTTATTTGCTGTTGGGGAGATGTCCAGGAAGCCGAAGTGAACGAGGAAGACAGAGCTTGCTCTCTTTGGTGACATAAGGCACACAAGGCTAAGGCAAGTTGTTTACAGGTTAATTTACTTTGTAACCAGTATAATATCTGGTCGCTCAACAGCAGTTGAATTTGAAGTGTTTGTTCCAATCTTTTGTTAGGATCACTGAAAACCTGTGTACTCTGATCTAAAAAAGTAACTTACGAGACAGTAAGTGTTTGTTTACTGTGTACTTAAGAAGACTGTTTATTCTTCCATTGTTGGGTACAGCATTCCATATATGTCCATTATATCTGTGCTGTTCAACTTAGCATTTCATAACTAATTGTTGTGTTGCCTAATATATCATTTATGAAATAAGATTTGTCAGAAATTTCTGACTGTGAAAGAGCAGTTGTTAGTTTCTCCTCATGGTTCAGTACACTTCTTGCTCTCTATATTTTGAGGCTGTATTATTAGGTATGTATAAATTTAGGATTATTTTCTCTTCCAGGTGAACTGAAACATTTACCCACATTTTGTGACCCTCTCTTATTTCTTGTTATGTTTATTGCCTTAAAAATCTGTCTGATATTAACAGAGGTATACCATATTTCTTTTATTAGTATTTACCTGGTGTTTGTTTTTCCTCCTTTTACTTTTAAGGTTTCTGTTCTTACATTTTAGATATGTTTCTTATAAATATAATTTGTTAGATTTTTTAAAATTGTGTCTGATGATTTTTTTAAACAAGAGAGATTAGTCCATACATTTATCATGATTACTGAAATACTCTAATTTATTTTTAACCATTTTATATTATACTTGGTATTTGTCCTACTTTTTGGTTTCTTTTTCTTCTGCCTTTTCTTTAATTCTTCTTTTTCTCTTTGTTATATCTTTCCCCAATCTGAATTGGTAAACTTTTTTTTCAAGGATTTTATTTTTCAGTACTCTCTACACCCAACATGGGACTGGAACTCACAATCCAAGATCAAGGGTTGCATTCTCTATAGACTGAGCAGCCGGGCACCCCTGAATTTATAATCATTATGCCTCTTGATTACTCTAGTATTTTAACATGAATGCTTAACAGAGTTCTATAGTAATAATATTTGTCTTCTTTTCCCAAAACACAGGGAACTTAGAATGATTTGTTACTTACATGCTACTGTTTACCAGTGTTTCAGTTCCATCCTTTTTGCACCCTCAATTAGTCATTATTATTGTTTTATAAAGTGCAATATCCTTTCTACCATCTCTACTTGCCTCTCAGAACTCCCATCTGGGATAATTTCCCTTTGCCTGAGTGATATATAAAATTTAGTTTAGTGGGAGTTTGCTAATGGGAACTCCTTTTCTTCTTTCATTGGAAATATCTCTCTGTTATCTTAATTCCTAAAAGGTATTTTTATGGGATATATGGTTCTAGGATGGTGGTTAAGTTCCCTCAGGACATTGAAGTAATTATTTTCCTGTCATCTGGCTTCCATTGTTATGTTTGCAAAATCTGGAGCTAATCCAGGTGCTGTTTCTTTTTTAGGTGATCAATATTTTCTCTGGCTGCGTTTAAGATCATCTTTTTGTCGGGGCGCTGGGCTGGCTGAGTTAGTAGAGCATGAGAATCTTGATCTTGGGGTGGTAAGTTTGAGCTCCATTTTGGGTGTAGAGATTACTTTTTTTAAAACAATCATCTCTTTTTCTTTGGTAATCTCCAGTTTTATAGCAATTGTCTGTAGGAGTAGATACATTTCTATTTATACTGCGTGGGGTTGTTGGACATCCTGAATTTAAAGATTCATGTTTCTCATAAACTTTGGAAATTTTCCTTTTGAATATTTCCTGTTCTCCATCGTCTCCAATATCTCTTACTAGAACTCCGGTTTGACATGTATTAGATCTCTGTTTGGTTGCACTCTGTCCTCTGTGTCCTTAAACTCCCTTTTGTATTTCCCATCTTTTTGTCTCTCTATTTTGCAGTCTGGGTAATTTCTTCAGCTCTGTCTTAAACCTTCTGAGTCTTGCTTTGCCTGTGTCTAACCTTAATTTTAGCAAGTCTATTGAGTTTTAAATTTTAAATTATTATATTCTTTTTTCCTTTGTCAAAATTTCAAAATTGCTTTGTCTTTTTTTAAAACAAACAAACAATTCCCTGTTTCTTTTATTTTGAAACCTCCTGTTTATATCTTTAAGCATATTAAACATACTTATTTTATAGTTTATGTATGATCTTTCCAATGTCTGAAATCACTGTGAATCTGATTTCTCTTTCTGTTGTTTCCGCAGAATCTTGTCCATAGTGTCCTTTTTGAACATTTTGTGAATTATGACTGGACTTCTATTCCTTGGAACATGATCTGTAAAAATTTTTGAAGCCTGGGTTGCTTGGTATTTGTTCTGCTGTGTACCTGAGTACTCTCAAACCTGAAATCATTTTAAATTTCTCTCTTATAGATTTTCAAACCACAGAGGTAGAATTTGGGCCTGAAACCTGTGTGAAGACCATCTTGTGGTTTTGACTATTTGAAGGAGACTATTTTTCTCCTTGGGGTTGAAGAAGTCACATTCTTCCCTGTCCCTTTCATGTGAGCACATTTGCTTCTTCCTCCCACGTACACTGAACATAGCCCTCCTTTGGGATCTGAGCTTTACGCAAGGGTCTCATGTGGGACTCCCCACCCTAGGCAGGGTTTATCTGTTCTTTCTGCCTCTTTCCACGCAGCATCCTATCAAAGTTGATAGTCACCAGGGTCTGCCTCCTGGCAAAATCTAACTTTAGCTTGCTTACTCTTTTTTTTTTTTAAGCCTTTATTTATTTGACAGACAGAGATCACAAGTAGGCAGAGAGGCAGGCAGAGAGAGAGGGGGAAGCAGGCTCCCCGCGGAGCAGAGAGCCTGATGTGGCGCTCGATCCCATGTCCCTGGGATCATGACCTGAGCTGAAGGCAGAGGCTTAACCCACTGAGCCACCCAGGTGCCCCCAGGTGACAATTCTTGTGAAGAGTTGGCCCTCCCCCTATTTGCCTCTGAATTGAGCAGTGTGGCCTTTAGTGACACACTGGACTTTGAAAGAGTCAAGTCCTATATCATTCAGGCTTGAGATCAATGAGTCTTGACTTTTTTGTCGCTGCTCTTTCAGCAGCCTTCTCCCTGGTGAGTCTGGGTGTTCTACCACACTGCCCCAGGCATCCTGTGGCTCTTTCAACCCCGTGCTCAAAGTCAGGGACCAGCAAACTACAGCCTGTGGGTTACATCTCACCCATAGCTTGTTTTTATAAAGTTTTATTAGAACAAAGGCATCCCCATTTGTATTTCTTTGGCTTCTTTCATATCATGATAACCTACCCACAAAACTGAAAATATTTACTATCTGTCCCTTTGCAGAGTTTTCCAGCTCTTCTCAGTGACCCTACACTGGGCTGCTCACCCTCCTTTGGCTCTTCCCTACAGTATCCTGTAGCTGCATGTTCCCTCCTCATTACTCACACTCATATCCTTGCCAGGTCTGGCCTTGCTCCACTGATAGCTCCCTCCTTTCTTCAGCCTGGTCAGCATTTGCCCTTTGAAACCTAGAAATCTGTCTGTGCATGTAAAAAGAGAATTAATAACTTGTCCTAGTAAACCCTCATTTAATTGAGTTAGACACTTACAGTGTCCCTGCTCTATTAGGAACCTTCCTCTACCCTGGAGTAGGTCTTCAGTGCCATACTCTTTGGGGGAAGACAGGTACCTTGCCTCCATCCATTTACATGCTCCCTGCAAATACACATTTCAAGAAGCATACATAGTCTTGGAAATAAAACAACAACAAACATATAAAACAACATTTTAGTAAAGTTAAGTAGCACTTAATGGCATCAGAGAAGCTTTCCTTTTAAAGCAATATCTTGAACAGTGAAGAATTAATTTCTACTCAAAGTGGTCCCCACTAAGCCTGTCTGTCTTGCAGAAGAGGCTTGTCAATATGCTTTGTCTAGCTGAAAGAGCATGGCCTCGTGGTCAGGAGTGTGGACTATGGGGCTAGACTGCTTAGGTGGCAATCCTTACTCTTCCACTAACTGGTGATCCTGGAAAAGTCACTTGGTTTCTCTATGCCTCAGTTTCCCCATCTGGATAAAAGGGCCATTGGGTTACTAACATGATGCAATGAGATAAAATATTTTAAAGTACCTGGCACAGTGCCTGGAGCCTCAGAAGCCTTCACGTTATTTAATCTTTCTGACCCCGTTTTCTCATCTGTAAAATGGAAATCAAAATAACAAACTTTTATTTTGTCTGAGGGGTGACCACAATGGATTTAGAGTACCAAAACAGGACACACCATAGAAGCCAAATCAGTGGTAGATAGATGCCATTTTCTGGGGTTTCATTGATATTTGTTCCATATTTCCCTTTCCCTGATGAGGCTCTCTATAAATTCCTTTTTTGAAAGGAATGGTTTTGGGAAATATCTAGAACCTAGTGGCCATCCTCTGGGTGGTGGGCCTTCAGTGACTGCTTTAGGCTTGTTCTGTTGCTAAACACTTGATGTGAAGCTCAGAGAGATTTGTGAGTATTCTTTTGTCTACCAACTCTACTTACCCCAATACTCAGCCACCACTTCCAGGAAGCATTTCTCTAATCCCAACCCCCTTGGTGTTTCTGTGGCTTCCTATAATAACTATCTGTCTGCTGAGACAGGGAAGGAGTTATTCATCTGCATATCTATTGTAACAGACTATATTCCATTAGGTACCCAAGACCTACTGGTTCAGTGCATAAAAAAATTAATAAACAGATGCCAATTAAAATCGCTCTGAGAACACACAAGACATCTATCTTAAGAATTTTGCAGTATGGTTCATTTTCTCCACACAATATTAAATCTCATAAGAGTACCGTATAAATATATCCCCCCTTTTTTAAAACATGTCCACAAATTGCAGACTTAATGGAAACACGTGCACAAAATAACACCCACGATATTTGCCGGCTCAGCTATGTTGTCCTTTAAGAACTCTGTCTCCTCCTATTCTTTACGCTTTGTTCATACACCATTTTGCCTTTGAATGCTATCTCTAAAAATATTTTAGAATTATACTAAGATGTTTAGTTTCATAATAATTCAGTGGGGATTTGTTTGATGAGTGGATGTGGTCTACACAATAAGCAAGGCTACCAGGCCTATGCGGTGGATCGCAAGTGAGCTCAGAAACCCCCTCCCCCCACCCCCCCCCCCCTACCCCCCACTGTCCCTTCTAGATGTTGTACCTGCTCTGTTACTCCTCGCTGGGACTATCTATAGCATGATGGAGCTGAAGAAGGCCTTAAAGGCACATAATGGCTTCACATTTCAATGAACCTGAAAAATGGAAGGGGTTTCTAGCAGCTTTTATTTCAGAGGGCAGTTTTAAATATACACTAGAATCTCCATTGTCAAGCATAGAGACGAGTCGTGAACTGAGACCCACACAGTGGAATTAACCAAGATTAACTATATTTGAATTTGCCTTGTGCTGGGCAACCTACATTGCCAGGCCAGAGGTACGGTATCTGCTTCAGAGGAGAAACTGGGAATTCTTACACAGTAATTAATCATTTTAAAAGAAAAAAAAATAAGAAGAAAGACATGGGTTTTCTGCAAGCTCTCATGGAGCCCTGCGCTGTGGTCAGAGCAGGACACACCGGGAACCCCAGTGCTCTTCACCACAGAGTGTCTCCTGTCCTGCAGACTGGGGTGCTGTGGCACTGGGTTTCATGCCACAACCCAGAGAAGGGAAAGTGGATCATTTGTCCATCACGTTTGCATTTATTGAAAATGAGTGTGGAATCCTGGCCCTTTTAGCAGATTGAAGAATACTTTTTCATCAGTTTGAGGATCAAAAGCTTAAGGACATACACTGGAATATTCCTCAGCCATCAAAAGGAAGGAATTTCTGATACATGCTACAACATGGATGAAACTTGAAGATCATATGCTATGTAAAGGAAGCCAGACATAAAAGGACAAATACTGCATGATTTCCACTAATGTGAGGTTCCTAACGTGGTCATATTCATAGAGACAGAAAATAGAATAGTGGTTGCCAAGGGCCAGATGGAGGGGGGATAAGGAGTTATTATTTAATGGGCATAGAGTTTCAGTTTGGGAAGATGGAAAAGTTCTGGAGACGGATAATAGTAATGGTTGTGTAATATTACAAAAGTGCTTAATGCCACTGAGCTACCCATCACAAATGATTAAGACGATAAAATTTTGGGGTGGTAATATATATTTTACAGAGAGATCACAAGTAGGCAGAGAGGCCGGCAGAGAGAGAGGGGAAAGCAGGCTCCCCGCTGAGCAGAGAGCCAGATGCAGAGCTTGATCCCAGGACCCGGAGATCATGACCTGAGCTGAAGGCAGAGGCTTAACCCATTGAGCTACCCAAGCACCCCTACCACAATTTTTAAAAAGCTAAAATGGGACACCTGGGTGGCTCAGTCTGTCAGGCGTCTGCCTTTGGCATAGGTCATGATCCCAGCATGCTGGGATTGAGCCCCACATTGGGCTCCCTGCTCAGCAGGGCTTCCTCTCCCTCTGCCCCTCCCCCTCCATTTGCGCTCTGTCTTTTTCTTACTCTCTCACAAACAAAAAAAAATCTTTAAAATATATATAAATTTGGGGCACCTGGGTGGCTCAGTGGGTTAAAGCCTCTGCCTTCGGCTCAGGTCATGATCCCAGGGTTCTGGGATTGAGCCCTTCCTCGGGCTCTCTGCTCAGTGGGGAAGTCTGCTTCCTCTTCTCTCTCTGCCTGCTTCTCTGCCTACTTGTGATCTCCTTCTGTCAAATAAATAAATAAAATCTTTAAAATATATATATACATATATATATTAAATTTTTAAGACACTTAAGCACACATACAACATGAAGGGATCATGCAGGTGTGATTGTGAAGCCTCATTACGTGGGCTCTCAGGGGCAAGGGAATAGGAGAACCCCTTCCCTGAGTCAAACAGGCTCACACCCTGAGCTGTCCTGGAAGCATACACCTGGTTGAGACTTGAAGAAGTGGGCAGGGCTGTGTTCTGTTGGTTTTGCAGACTGGAGGTCATTTACTTTGGCATTTTTGAAATTTTTTTTAATCTTTATTTTTTGAGAGAGAGAGAAAGCACCTGAGTGGGGGGTGGGGGAGGGGCAGAGAGAGAGAGAGAATCTCAGGCAGACTCCCCACTGAGTCTGGAGCCCAATGTGGGCTCCATCTCACCATGCTGAGATCATGACCTGAGCCGAAATCAGGAGTCAGACGCTTAACCCACTGCGCCGCCACCCACTCAACCCCCCTCGTTTGGCCGTTTTAACAAAGATTTAAGGCTTATGGAATTTGCCATTCAGGCTGGTCTTAAGGCCCAGATTAAGCATCATGTTCTTTTTTACTTAAATGCAGAACAATAGCAGACAGCATAAAAGCTTTCTCAGGGATGTTTGTCTCCTGAAGTAACAAAAAGGAAGATGGATGGGGAAAAAGCTCCCCCATGGAATCAGATACCACAGAGAGCAAATTTCAAACTGCATGGTGTGAATGCATAGGGAAATGGAGTCAGGTGAAAACTGCGTGAAGCACAGAGAGCTCTGAAGTGAGGGCTCTTATGCTATTTTTAGTATCAAAAATGCTGTGAGTCCTGTTATTCCATTACACTCCAGCGAATCAAATTATTTGCCTTTCTCCACATTTACCACTGCTAATTGTTGTGTCTGATTAAATCAGAGCAGGCCTGCCTAGGAGGCGGTGGACATCCATGGAGAGCCCTACTTTGGGGTTACACAGGGGGCCCCCCTGGTTCTGTTATACCTTCTGCGTATCTGGCATTCAGAGCCACACAATGGAGCGACAAATGCACTTCTCAGCATTTCTCCAGGGGAGACGGGACAATCAAACATTTCGAACCAAAGCACGAGGCTGGTACCATGTTGAGAGACCAGAATGCATTGCGTGGACCAGTGCAGCCATGGCTCACCCCTCCCCCTGCCCCCCATACCCTCCTACCTGCCCCCCACGTGGCCTGCAGTGAGGGATACCTGCCACTGCTCTCCAGACCCTTTCAGCACAGTGTCAGTGCCGCCCTCACTTCTGCAGGGCCCCATGGAGATCATGAAGTCAAGGCTCTTGCTTCCGGACTTGGCCTTCCCAAGGACACCATGTGTCAGAAAAATCTGAGGGGCCCAGGGGTCAATATTATAGGGGCTCTCAAGTAACTCTGCTCTCCAGCCAGTCATGAGAAGCATGGCCTTCACCAGTTATTTTCCTTCAGTGGTCATGAGAGGAGAGCTTAGATGTGAGCCTGGTACATGGTGAGTGGAGAGGGAAGTAGCTAGAAGCCAGACTGCTGTCCCTTGTTAGCAGTCGTGGTGTGCATGCTGGCGCTGGCAGCTCTGGGCTTTTTTGGAGAGCTGTACCTCACTAAAAGCCATCCCCTGGGCCATCTCACCTCCCCAGAAGACACCACAAAACAGTTCGCAGGGTTGCATGCTGAGCTTCTAAAGAAGGCAGCCAGCCAGGTGGGCCCCTCCGCCCTGACTCTTACCCCAGACGTGCAGGTGGAGGTGGTCCCCTGCTCTCGGGTGCTCAGGGGAGAAGTGCTATGAAAGAGCGGAACTGCATCAGCCACAATGAGGCAGGTGACCCTGGTGACCAGAAAGAGGACAGATAAGGGAGAGAGAGTTGATAGAAGAACCAAAGAGGTCTGGTGTTCCACGGGCACTTGACTTTGCCACGGTCCACTCAACAGGAGTCGCCCCACCAAAACTCATTGATCATGTTCATCAGGGGGAGTCTGAGCCATCAGGAAAGAGGGCATAGTTATGCTCACTTTGCTCTGTTGAGGTCTGTTGAGCAGGGGTCTATGAGATCCATATAGGAACTGTTCCTTCCAAAATGCATAAAATAAGAAAGCTTTCTGGAACAGTTTGTTTCTGACAACAATTTGCTTCCCTACAGGGCTGAGCTACTCAAGGACTAGCCCAATAACCTGTCTTATATTTCCCAGCCTCCCCTTTCCTTAGGTGGGCTCTGCAGCTCCCCCAAAGCTTCCACGGGGATGCTTTCATTTGAGACTACCTGGGAGTATTGACACACTCATTTTATGCAGCCCTCCACACACATTTTCTGTTACTTTTGCATTCTGCAGTTATCATACCAACCTTCAGTGGCAAATTAAATGTGACACAAATCTTGGTTCAAGCAGTTCTTCCTGACATACCTTCTTAGGGAGCCCCATTATTTTGCTAAAATGCAGCTTTAATTCCCGCTGATGAACTCTTGATTTCATTCCACGAACTACCTCGTAAGAACCATACAATACCGGGGACGAAGAAAAATAGAATTCTCACACACATGGCGGACACTAAGTGGAACGTGTTAAAAAGTCTTAATAGACTAACGGCTTCCGTGTTTATAAATTCCTTGTACTATAGCCAAATCAAGAATTCTGTGTGCTTGTAGGCCCTCTGGGCTCCTCCATGAATTGCAAGAAGTGATTAGAAGTCAGAGTTAACCAATGTCCATGAAAGGTTCTTTGGCAGAAGCTGAGCTGGGCTGCTGGGGCAGAAAACAGCCTCCAGGAACCGGGTCAGTGCGTGGGGCCAGGCAAGGGTCAGTGGCCATCAGGCTCCAGTGTCTAGGGAAGGCTGGGCAGGAGGAAGAGGAATCTAGAGGAGTGTCCCAGGAGCTCAGGAGAGAGATAAGGGCAAAGGAGACAGTATTCCCTGATTTCCGTATCTAGAATCAAGGTTACAGGCCACTAGAGGAGACAGGATCTCCCCAACACAATGGTAGTGCTTTGGAACAGCTGAGAACCTGGAAAGCTAGCAGCTCACCTTTCCAGTGTTGGCTAAAAGCACGAGAAACTTCCTCAGCAATAAGCTAGAGAAAAACAGCTGCCGGCAAAACTGATGGAAGGAGAAGAAAGGCACAGAGTGCTTTGGCTGCTTTAAAAACGAAAGATGGCTTTAGCCTCGTCTACATGGCTTTGTGTGGTCATTAAGCTCAATAAGAATGTATGTTCTCGGTTATCTGCCAACAAAGTCGAGGTCACTTTCCTGTTTTGTTTGCAAGAAAAGTTGGCTAATTTTGTTGGTGTTGATTCTGTAGATTCTCACTGATACCCAGCTCTAAGGGAGTGATGTTTATTTGTTTGAAATGTATCCAAGTTCAAATAATATAACCTGGGCTTGAAATGTTACCACTGATTTTTTTTAAGGTATCTCTAAATTATTTAGGACAAAATGCCTTCTAAATCTTTTCATGAAAGTGCAGTAGAAAATATCTCTGGGGCACATATTGGTAGATATGAATAATTTGCTTCACATAGTATTTAAATATTCAAGACTTGTTGGATCACATTTTCTCTTTTCTTCCAAATCTCTGAGATTTAGACGTGACCCATTGGGAGGCACTTGACTTCAAATACGAGGCTGTAATTATATCCTTGGAATCAGCTTTCCCTGATTCCTCACTCCCAAATTCGGTACGGCTTGGCCACTGCAAGCTCTTCTCTCCAGAAATATGGAAGCCAAGCTAATCAGGACAAGAATATCCTGCTGAACTCTTTGCAAAAGGCTTTCACATCTTTTTAGGTTAGGAAGAATCATAAACAAGGAGCAAGGTGTGTGCTCTAGCAGCTTAGGGAGAGAGACCACAGACTGTATGCCTGAGTGAGCCAGATTTGGGGGGGCCTCTGGCCACATGTGCTCACGAGCTCTAGTCTGGACACAGCAGGACACACTCTGCCTCCTTCCAAAGACAGCATTTCAGGAGGCTCCTTGATGATCGAGTGGTGGAGGCAACTGGGGATATTTGGCCTGAAACAGACAGGTCTCTGGGGGGACAAGATCACCTTTCTCTGATTTTTGAGAGCTGATTTCATCCCTAGGATGGCTTTAATAAACAGAAAAAAAATGTTAGCGGAAAATAACAAGGCTATGGGGAGATTGGAATCCTCGTGTATTGTTGTAAACGGATACGGCTGCTGTGGAAAAGTTTGGTGGTTCCTCAGGTAGACATGGAGTTAGCATATGACCCCGCAGCTCCACTCCTGGATATATACCCAGGAGAAATGAAAACATGTGTCCGCACAGAAACTTACACCCACATCTGTAACAGCATTGTTCACAGCAGCCAAAAGGTGGACACAGCCCAGGCGTCCATAAATGGATGAACGAATAAACAAAACGTGGTGCACACATACAATGGAACAGTATGAGCCCTTAAACAGGAAGGGAATTCTGAAACAGGTGCCCGCATGAATGAACCTTGGAAGCATTTCATTTATGGGAGAAGCCCGAGACCGAGACAAAGGGTCACCTGTAGCATGAATCCTTTTATAGCCTATATCCAGAACGGGCTAATCCACCCATACGAAAAGGGCTTTGAAGGGGAATGGAGAGCAAGGACTTAATGGGTACAGGGGGTTTCTCTGAGATGATGAAAAAATTGTGGATCTAGAGACAGGTGGTGGTGGTACAACCTTGTGAATGCAGTAAGCATCACTGAATTGCACACTTTAAAATGGCTAATTACATGTTAAATGGATTGCACTTCAATTTTTAAAAATTGCAATGACCTAATAGTGTTTTTAAAGATTTTATTTATTTGAGAGAGTGGGACAGCACAAGTGGGGAGGGAGCAGGGGCAGAGGGAGAGGGAGAAGCAGGCTTCCCGCTGAGCAG
>RCUC01089244.1:0-13458 GCA_003697995.1 Taxidea taxus jeffersonii
GGACACTGGAGAGATCATGACTGCTAGTCTCTGTTGCTGCTGCTGTCCATTGCTGCCATGGCATGCTTGGTGACTGTTGTCTCCTAAAGTATTTTTCTTCCTCACTATATTCCCCAATCATTTATTTAATTAGACTCTTGGTCAAGAGATCTTCTTTTCCAGAAAAACTCGCATATAGCTGAATCCTAGGGTAAATAAAATTAGGCTTAATAAAATGGACCTCTACTTCATTCTGTTTCCGAAAAAATATTTCTCAGGTGAGTGCCTCACCTGAGAACCGAACTTGGAATGATAGGAATATGAAAAGTTCTTTCGCTGGGCTATTTCCACTTTTCTTCTGGGGACAACCTCTTGGATATAGGAACAGACTGTGGATGTGGAATCTCTTGGCACACCAGAGCTGTAAAAGGAAAAAAACAAAACAAAACAAAACAAAAACAATGCCCTGGTAGTACCTCATAGACTTTCCATGCTTTGGCAATGATAGATTCTTCCTAGAGATGACAGTCTTCACTTACATCACCTATCTTTCTCACATCTGGCAGTGAAACCTCCATTCACCTCTGTGATCCTTCACTCATCTCTGGGCTCTCCTATGATATGGGATGATTTAGCTGTTCAGGCCAGTGTATCAATTATTCTTTTCTAATCATTTATGCACCTTTGATGCTAGAGTTATCTGAGAGAAAAGATATGTCCTGCAAAGACTAAATGAATGAGCTCTTTTTCCCTTGACCTTTATACTCACCACCTGGTCCAGGGGTGAGGAACTTACAATCTTTTGTCACTGTTTTGGTGGATTCACTCTGTACTATGGTACACTTAGTGCTCAGGCAGAGTCCCAAATGATTTTCCTCTAGCTAGGGAACAACTATCCATCAGTCACCAGCAATCTTTCTACAGTCTTTCACAAGGCTGCTGAGGTCAGCACTGTTTTGGGGGATCTGCACCCTGCTTCTTTCACCTACTCTGCTGCTTGCACTAGCTCCTGGGGGCCATTAGGGTCCATACCTGGAATCTGCACTTTCTAAGAAAAAGAAGAGGAAGACGTGTTGTTTTCCTATGTGCCCTTAGGGGGTCAACCAGAGGAAAATTTAAGTGGTAAGTACCTAGTGGTTTTTTCAACCAGCTAGTACTGACTATGTTGATTGAGCCTGTTAGCCTTAAGTCAAAGTTACACCTGGACTTTCTATTCTCCTACAGTGAGCTCTTTTTTTGTGAAGGTCTTCATTTTTTTTATGTAAATAGAACTTTGAGGAGTCTATTTCATTCTTTTTTTTTTTTTTTTTTTTGGTATGTTTAGTCATCCCAGATTCCTAAAATACCAATGTTTCTTGCATATATTTCTTTTATTACATTTCCAGTATCATTCTCCAAAGTCAGACATATAATAAAGAAATCACAGGGTTGGCAAACCTGAGTTCCAATCTCACCTCTGCTGTTTACAAATTATGTGGACCTTGGCATGTTACTTATCATCCTCCTGTATCCTAAGTTTACTCATCTTCAAAATAAAAATAAGAGCTGTTCATGCCTTGTAGGGTGATAGTGGGACTGAATGAGCTAATGCATAAGAAGCACTGAGAAACGAAGTCAGCAAATAATGCATGCTCCATAAAGGTTAACTGCAATTATTGTTACTACTTTTGCCTGGATTACCACAGAATTGTCTTAACTGGTCTCCTAATCTTTATTGGGAGCTCTTCCAGTCCATTCTTCACACTTCTGTTAAGAGTAATCTTTCTGAAACTTAACTGTGATTACGTCACACAGACGATTAAGACCTTTAATTGATTTTCATAGCTTTTATCTTGATGTTTAGACTCCTGAGCGGCCTGTTGTAATCTCATGCTGTCTCCCTAGTCTTGTCTCCTGCTAGTCTTTCCAGAGTTCCACTGCTCTTAGTATGAACACATGCTCAGAGTTCTCTGAAAACAGCATAGGCTTTTATGTCTCCTTTATGTTATGCATATTCCTATTCATGGAACATCTTTGTCCTCATTTTTCTTTCTTAAATTTCTACTCATTCTTCAAAATTTAGCTATAACATCATGAAACCTTCTAGTTCTCAGGGTGTGACTGAGAGGACCTCATTCTCTGCCTGTTAGCCCCTTCTAAATAAGTCCATCCTAGCACTTCTCATGTGGTACTATAATTATCCTTTTTCTAGCTGTGACCCTTTTAAATTGAAAGCTCTCTCAGGGCAAAGAGCATATATTATCATGTATCTTTAATGTATAAGCCATCTAGGAAATAGTAGACACTTAATGTTTGCTGAATAATATGCCTGAAGAGGAAGGAAATGAAAAACCAAGGTATGAGTGGGAGGAGAGGCACAGAGGCACACACACAGGGGAAGGGCCAAGGATTTTATCTCCCATTCTTGGATTCCACTAGGCACAGCTAGAAGGCTCAGGATTTTTCTAAGGTCTTAGAAGGCAAGATTTGGAATTCACAGGTATTGCTGGAATATACTTATATTTGGGCTGAGATGTAGAAAGTGTTTAATGGTCTTAAACTGCCTCTCCTTCAGGGTGTAGAAAATAGCTGGGTCACTTATTTATACTCAAGAACCTCTTTGAGAACAAATCTCAAATACCTAATATGTTGATATTCCAATTTTCTTTATTCTATTAGTTTCTCAGGGTCATACTCAGGGTCTCCTTTTCTAGGCCCTATAAGAAATAAATTGGATCGCCTAATACATATTTACATATGAAATGATAGCAACATTACATAATATAGTGGTAGTGAAAAAACAAATAGCAAAGTCTGAACTGAATTTCTATGAAAAGAGGCTTTAAATTCTTATTTGTGTGAAAGTTGCTTAGATAATACAATATTGTTTTTCTTCCTACAACATTTTCTCATAGTGCATAGTTTATTTCTAAAAATGCAAACAAATGCTAAAGACTATATTATTCAGTAGGTAAAAGTCTTTATCTCTATTAAGAAAATGTGATTTTAAAGCCTACATTAGAAGTAGAATTTCCCATGGTTATATTTGACCTAAAGACCATGTTATTTGAAAAAACTTAAAGACTATCCCATAATAAAAAAATAATTTTCTGCATGGCAAAAAGGACTTAAATAACTTTATGCCCTTATCATAAATGTAATATAGTATTTCACAATCTCTGCTGCTGAGATTCAATTATTGAGTTTTTAATAAAGCACATCATCAGTAAATTGAAAAAATGGTTTAAGGCAAAAAAAAATTGAAAGAGCATCATAAACATTTGAAACCATAAAATTGTAAGCATTCAAATCTTATAAATAGGGCTTTATAGGAAGTCCATTTGGCTTCTTAACACTTGTTAAAATAGGGGTATTTGATGTGGTCTTAAAAATCATAAAAAATTAATACTTGAAATTACCCATATTATAAGTTGGAGTAATTTATGTTGATATCATCACATTAAATTAAAAATAAAGCATGATGAATTCAAAAGACAATATATAGTTGTCAATTTATAGATGAATTATTTTCCTAAAGTTCCTTTACATATTCATTGGATGGGATCTTGAGAACATGACGATTAAATTCCCTTTATGTAGTTGGATTCCTAGACCAGGAAATGGAATTTACATCTATATGAAGTATAGTACTTAAATATTATGACACCATTCCACTGGGAATGTACGTTAAGCATTTTGGCTGTGATTTCAGGAATACATCTTGTTTTGTTCCTGTGGGAGTGAGAATTACCAACTCTAAATCACAGGATTCTTAGAGTTGCAGTGACCGTATGTCTTAGATTTTCTGAGTTGGTTCTGACAGCATGTGATGTTGACAAGCAACCACTCTATAGTGTGAGCTCCCTAAGGCAGTTACCATGTTCACTCAACATCCCAGCTTGATGCTCAGAATATGATAAAGAATAAGGCAGTGCTCTTCCTGCCTTCAGAGGACTTTCTGGGTTTTAATCTGAAGAACTCACCAAGTTCCATAGAGATTATTTTATGGAATTTAATTGAAATTGGGATTGGTGAAAAAGATCATAAAGAGAGACATGTCATCTTAGGATCTTGGAGATCCTTTAATTCAAAAACAATTGATTTAAAGCTGAGGAAAATGAAACAAAAAAATGCATAAAGGGCTTATCTGAGACCATGTGGTTAATAGTTAATGAAACTGGAAATATGACACTGGTAGATCTCCTTACTGCAACCCTAGGGTCATGTATATTCAAAGATGTATATTCATGAGTGTTTTCATTTTGTCACTTTTATCTATTTATGTAAGAGTGCTATTAGAATTGCAAAGTTAGAAAATCTCTACTAATCATTAAATGTCAGTATTTAAAAACAAATCACCCATGATCCTTTCAGGTTAACATACTCTGCCAAACAGAAATGTTGATGACTAGATCATGAATAATCCACTGAGAGTGTTTCACATTCACTGGGTAACCAAGCCATGTAGCCAAGGTCAAAGATACATAAGCGTCACCCAGAAAAGAGACCAGTCCATGATTCAAGTTCCCTGAGGACAGACAACATGCAGACCAGACCTATGTGGTGGAATGTTTACTTACCACACGGATAGAGAAAGAATGTGGGATATCCAGCCCCTTATACTGCGTTGATCCGCTGTGGCCAGTGCATCCACTCTGCAGCCAACTGTCCAGGGCCATGGAGCTGCAGTGCAAGGATCCCATCACTTCCCACCTCCCTGAGATTTACGGAAAATGAGTGGTGTGCCCGAGGGCCATTGACTCAAGTGCTTGAGCAGAACAAAGGAGAATGAGTCTAAAACAAGAAGAGATATTCCACACAAGGAGATAAATCCACCACAGGCTGTGATAATTCTTTATCTCTTGGTAAAAAGTGTTCCAGGCCCAAGGCCCATTCTTGTGTGGCTGGAGTCCAGAGTTGGAATGCATGCCCAACAGATAGGCTAGCTTTCTCTTAACTACCAGGGACAGCAGCCAGGTCAACCACTAGGTGAGGGTCTTAAGAACACCTAATCCCACATTTCCTGTCTCTTGGACTGGGGTTTCTCAGTCGTAACCTTATTACTTCTGGCTAACTTTTAACAAAGATTTCTATCAAGACTATAGGCAAGTATCAGCCTGCTCCCAGCAGTACACAGTCCTCAGCCCATCTGGGCCATAGTGACATCCCCCAGACTGCTGGCATCTTATCACAGCAAGCCTCTGAGAACACGTAAGTTTTCAGACAGTCACAGCCTCAAAGTTACCATATCCACTCCAGAAACCTGCATGCATTTCATCCTCTTGTTTGTGACCACCACTCAAAATGCTGGTTATTTATTTTTCTCTTACACACTTACTGTTTCCTTTCCCACACTTTGCTTATCCATCTCTTCCACTCTAAATAATCTCTATGATATTCTTAGGGTATTGACGGATCCTTCTTCTTCTCCTCTTTGCCTCAAATGGAAGCTGATTACACATTCTCTAGAGCAATGGCAAGTGGAGGGTGCTCATGTAGTCTTTCCTAGCCTTTATGCATGGGTCATGGAGGTAAGTGCAGAGTCCCCCCTGCTCTCCAGTCTTTCCTCTCCTTGGTTCTACTGTAAAAATCCCTTCTGTTTTGACACTCAGGTCATCAGAGTATCCATCATATGCCTTGGCTCCCCATGGCCACTTTCATACCTTTGCAGCGAATGCTGCCAACCAGCTTATAGCCTCTCTCTTTCTACCTTACTTTCCCCTATTGAGTTCCATTTATGAAGGTCAAGACTTACCAAATCCAATACACACTTTTAGTCTCCACTTATTTGACCTCTATGAGCCATGTCCTCTCATCCCAAACCAGGAACCCTTCTCCTAGGCCGTTCTCAGCCAGTGGCGGTGGGTGGGATTGATTCCATAGCACCCATTATGCCACCTCTCAGCCATAAGAAAAAAGTTTATAAAATACAAGGTATTTATTAATTTTTATGACTTAATTCCATTTTATCCTTGTAAGCATCATGTGAGGTATGCAGGGAAGGTATTGTTGTAAACATATTAAAGGAGAGAACATGAGGCACAAAGAGAATAAGTAGTTTGTACCCAGTTGCACGAGATGGCAGAAGCCAAAACTAGCATTTAGATCCTTTTCTGATGCATTGTGCCAAGAAGTATTAGTGAAAGATTAAAAGTATAAAAAAAATGCCCTCATGGATAGATTCTAAATTCAAATTCTTATTTGTATTTATGATTCAGTATCATATGATAGGAGTAACTATTAAAGTATAAATTCTGAGGTAGATTTCCTAGGTGATCTTGCTTTCAGAACAGTGTTTCAGATCTTATTTAAATGAATTTAGATTGGGTGACATGCCTTTCTGTCTGCAATTTCTATGTGTTTTTGTATGAAAGAACTACTCTGTGAAACTTGCAATTAAAAGAAAGCAGAATAATAATTTTTATGTAACCTCTGTAGCAGAAGAATCTTAATGGTGGGTAATAAAATGTTGAAATGAGATATATTTTAATTAGGTAATAATACCAAGCTTTGTTTATTAACTACTCTGAAGGTTCTAATGAGCTGTGAATTTCTGAGGGCTCTTTGGCAAGGAAATGAGAACATTTAACAATTTCCCAAACTAATCTCATTATGGAGAAGTCAGCCTTGCACATGCTTATTTAAAAATGAAGAAGAAATGGAAAACTGCTGGTTCTGCACTATACATCTTGGATACAACTTCTTTTGTTCTTTTATATTTCTGAAAAATATTATTTTTATACCTAAAATTTTAGAAGTCAAGTTTCCTGCCCCAGGATAAACATAATCAAGTTGAATAATCTTTGTAGGGTAGGGTTTCAGAAAGACTTTTTGAGTTCGAGGTCTTCTCAAATCTCTTTCTGTCTTCACATTACTCAGGGGAAAATGCTGTAGCTGAAATATCTTTTTTTATATCTCCAGGGAGCTGCGACCAAAGCTCCATCACTCCTAGATCCAGAAGGAAAACTTGGGCTGCTTAAGCAGAAGGTCACCAAAACCCTGCAAATCATGGAGCTAGTCAGAGCAAGAACATGATTTCAACCCAGGTGGGTCTGAGTCTAAAATGCCTAGCCTTTCAACCATATAAATTGAAACTAAGATTAGTTCGTCCTGATTACCCTATATTGACACATCATTACTGAGGTTTATTCTTCAAATGTGACTTCATTGGTATAGCCACAAGGTATAATCCAATCTTCTTTAAGAAGGTTAATTTACCAATATTTTCAAAGGCAAATAAATAGCTATATATTCTTTTTGCATGTGGACTGTTGAAATATACCTTTGTGTAAAGATTTTCTCTCCTTGATTGTTGTAGGTGGGTATAGCACATAAAACAAAACAACCCCCTCCAATCCAAAGCTTCTATTTTTAACCTCTTTTTTTTTTTTTTTTTAAGATTTTATTTCTTTATTTGTCAGACTGAGAGAGAGAGAGAGGGCACAAGGAGGGTGAGCATCAGGCAGAGTGAGAGGGAGAAGGAGGCTCCCCACTGAGCAGGGAGCCCAGTGTAGGACTTGGTCCAGGACTCTGGGATCATGGCCTGAGCTGAAGGCAGATGCTAAACCCACTGAGCCACCCAGATGTCCCTAACCTCTTCTTTTAGTTGAATATTTATTTCTGAGAAAGCTTCATTTGGCAAATGCATTTCCTATTTTTGCCAAGGTTAAGCCTTTTCTTTACTGGCAATAACACAAAGTAATTTTGTTAGAAATAAAGGAGGTTTAACTGGTAATCTTAGAAGAATGTTTTCATGAATGAAAGGCATATATATAAGATGATATTTGTGATGGTGGTGATTCTGACATTCTATACAGACAAACTGGACTTAGCTTTTCCATTTCTCCTGCCAAAATGTATATTGATTCTCTATACATTTATATATACAATAGATTTTATTTCATACATATATCATTTACTTTAAAGGGCTTTCAGTTGATATAATTTATAATGTTCTACTAATATTTTATCATTAGAAAATCACTGCAAGGCAGATTCCTTATGAAATATTTCTCTGGAAATAGTTGCCATGGTCATAAAAGAAAGGGAGTAGTAAATCATCTGTAAACACACTTGACTGAATTTTAATTTTGTCTCAAGCAGTGGTGACAGTGTTATTGGCTACTTACCTGTTAGTACAAATTTTTGCTTATTTGAAATGTATGGTTTAGTTTGTGCTGAAAGCTATCACTTTTCCACTTTATTTTCTTTGGTATAGCTATTCAGAGTCTAGTTTTGCTGAATAAGAATTTTAAGAAGCTGAGTTAGAATGAGAATTCTAGCTTTATAAGCAAACTGACGTTAACCATACACCAATAATAAACTCTTAATCAGGCTTCACTCTCAAAGATACACCCATCAAGCACTGTGTCTATTTTATCTGCCCCAGATATGACGCACTGATCCTAACATCAGTCCATTCTGGTCATTCTAGGTTGCTTAATTACTTCATCAGTTTGATTCCAGAGAGTAATCCAACCTGGGTGAAGCTTAATTCTGTCAGTCTTCTCATAAGGTAATGTAAATCACATACCAGCACACTTCATTTAATTGGAATTTCTAGACTTTTTAGGCTAGTATCTGGATGTTTAGAGCAACCACCACCAAGAGTATCTTAGGGCTCTGCAAAGTTCATGAGAGTATTACTGGCTTTTAACACTAGGAGAAAAAATTAGTATGGACCAACTTGTAAAAATTAAGAATACATTTCAGACTTTTTTTGCAAAGTCTAAAAAATAAGTACATGGTAGTGCTAGTATATGGTAATACTAGTTTAAATGGGTAATAACAATCTCCCTGGTAGGCTGCTTTACATTTGAATCATGTATAAAAATGAATGTTTCCATTCCAGTTTATTTAACATATTTAAAATAACTGAATATTTTAACAACTTTAAAAAATGAGATCATGTCCATATGCCATAAAAATGGCATGAACATTATATTCTTCACTGATGATACTGTTTTAGAATTGGACACCAGGAATGGGTACAAAAAAGCATTGTAACTTATATAGTTATCATTGGAAAGTTGAATTCAATATTAATAGTGCCAAGTTGGAAAAGTTTAGCTTTGGCAGACCTTTTGAAGTTTTGAATCTTCCATATTAAAACCCCTGTCCATCAAATGAACTTATTCCGTATCCTGTGTATTTTGCTGCTAACTCACCATGGAAAGACTATTAGAGGTTCATGCTGCTCAAAACTGATGAATGCATATATATAATACTGAGTTTCTTCAATGGTTGGTAGATGACTAATAGTATCTTCTTGATTGTTACTTGTTTTTTTTTTAATTTTTATCTATCTAAAAATTGTAATAATAGTACAATGAAAACTCATGTACATTTCACCTGTATGTAGCAGTTGCTAACATTTTCTGCTTTTGCTGTGTGTATCTCTAAACATTTCTTTTTTCCCCATATGAATTCCTCTCTCTTCCTCTCTTCCTTCCATTCTTTCCTCCTCCCTCCTTCCCTTCTTTTCATTCCTCTCTTTTCTTTTTTTGCTCTTTTTCTTTTTTTAAGATTTTATTTATTTATTTGACAGAGAGGGATCACAAGTAGGCAGAGAGGCAGGCACAGAGAGAGGAAGGGAAGCAGGCTCCCTGCTGAGCAGAGAGCCAGAAGTGGGACTTGATCCCAGGACCCAGAGATCATGACCTGAGCTGAAGGCAGAGGCCCTAACCCACTGAGCCACCCAGGCGCCCCCACCCTTTTTTTGCTCTTATCTTGTCTTAGAACCATTTTAAATTAGTCTCAGAAGTGAGCCAATTCTTTAACTAATATACTTCAACATGTATTTCACCTAAGAACAGACATTCCCCTAAATATCTACAGCTCACTTATCACCCTAAGGGAACTGAGGAATTTTCCCTAATTGTTCTAATAATGTCCTATGAGGCTCTCCCCATATATTACATCTATTCATGTCTTTTTGGTCTGTCTGCGTCTAGAACAGTTCACCTGCCTTCTGTATTTTTCATGGCATTGACATTTCTAAAGAGTCCGGGCCAGTTGTTTTGCAGAATTTCCCTTGGTTTGGATTGTGTAATTACTTCCACATCCACACTTAAAATGTTAAAAGATTACGTAATCTCTGCTAAGATCTGTGGTATCATTTATAGTCTTTCTAAGGCACTTAAGGTATTTTTCCTCGAAAATAGAAGATTTTTTTTAGAATTATAAGTATTAGATGATGTGCCAACTCTTTATTTTTATCTTTAGGTTTGAGGAAATTTTCAGATTTAAAATTTCTTCCAAAAATATTTTGCTCACTCTATCACTACTTTTAAATAAGAGATGGTCCCAAGTATTGATAACATCTTGTTCCCTTGATCACAAAAACGTGGATACAGAAATATGAAAATCAGGACCCTAACCATTTTTTGCTTAAAAATCAAATTTGCATCAATTCACAATTAAATAATAACATACAATATTACTATAAGAGGGTCTGTAGATATTTATTAAATGCCAGACATAAGAGCCAGAAATAGAAATTGACACACTCCTAACCTTTTAACGGTTTACAACAAGGTAGGAGAGGAGACACACATAAAGTACTGTGAGCAAAGTGCTAAAAAACATGGGGCAGATAACTTTTCGTGTTACCTGGGGAGGAAATGGGGTGGGGGCTGGGACATCAGTACACGATTTACATTTGAAAGGGCACTTGAGGTGTGGAAGAAGCAGTTCAGAGGGTGATAAAATGCCCAAGTTTTGAGTTACCCAGGCTTGGCTTTGAATTCAACTCTGATCTTTGGTAAAATAGGAAAACTTTCTGACAGACAGTTAACTTTTCTGTAAAATAGGGATAATAATACCTGTCCTGTAATGCTGCTCGAGAATTGAATAAGATAATGAACATGTGTCACCCAAAGTAAGTTTAATAAATTATAGTCCTTTCTAGGATTAAATATGATTCATAGTTTCTTTCATAAAGAAGTAGAAAATGACACGAATGTGTGCCATGAATAGTGCACTAGAGGAAAGGGTGTTTTCTGTGTAGTCAGGAGGCCTGCCAGGAAAGTAAGGCTTCAAAGTTTGGCCCCAAATTTCGTAGATTTATGTTTACTAACCAAAGAAGAAAGGATATAATCTTTTAAACAGTCACATATTTTTGGAAAGGGAAGTCAGTATCAGGATAAGATCTGTGTTTTAGTAAAACCAGTCTGGAGGCAGTGTAAGTGATGTAGTCTCTGGATCCTAACCTAAGAGGTCATAGATGACTTGAATGCCATATATGCACATTAGAAAATGTAGGAATTTATAGACTTTTGAAAGGCATCTAATCAATCACCACCCTGGGGCAGAAAGATGTGATTCACTGGGCTTCAGAGAAAAAAAAAAAAAATATATATATATATATGTGTGTGTGTGTGTGTGTGTACGTATATATACGTATATATACGTACACACACACACATATATTAGAACTTCTATTTAGTTCTTAAAAAAAAAGATTTTATTTACTAATTTGAGAGACAGAGAGAGAGAGAGAGAGAGAGACAATACAAGCCCATGAGCAGAAGTGGAGGAGAGGGCAGAGGGAGAGGGAGAAGAAGCAGGCTCCCCACCCAGCAGAGAGCCAGACTGCCTCTGGCTCCATCCCAGGACCTGAGATCCTGACAGGAGCCAAAGTCAGACCCTTAACCCACTGAGCTACCCAGGTGCCCCTAGAGCTTCTATTTATTTACACTTCATCTTTTAAAATTTCTTTTTGTATGTTTAAAAAATGTATATTATACATTAGCAAAATGAAACAGACACATAATTTATGAATAAATAAATGCACGTATGCTGTGAGTGAATACAAGATTTTTTTTTACTGAGAAGCAAATGATCTGAAATGTTTGAGACCTCCTCTCCAAAGATGTAGTTCAAAGTCTGAGGACTTCTGAGCTGAAAGTAGAAAAGCTAGTTAATATAGCAGTTCAATCATCCTGATGAGTTTTAATAAGGACTTGACCTAGGTTACTAAAACTGGAATTGAGAAAGGAACTAGATTTGAAAGACTAAAAGTAAATTCATCAGCAGCAGCTTGAAAGCTATATTATCACCATGGATATCTTTGCTTACCACGGATTTGAAGATTAGTCAGTGATCAGCTGAGAGGTGGCTCAAAATACATCTTACACTCATCCTAGGGAATCCTAGGAAAGGGGATTTTTTTTGGAGACAAACTTAAGTTCTTTGATATCAGGTTGTTTAAATGGACTATGGAATTCAGCTGACAAGTGAGACGCAAAGAAGGACAATAATGTGTTTTCAGTTTTCAGTTTAGATGTGGTCCTTTGAGGAAGAATTGATTAGAGTAAAATTTTCTACCTTGTTTCATGAATTGAGTGGTAATAACAGTTAAAATGATTAAAGTATCAATGCCTACATGACTTTATGGAGAATAAAGTTTGATGCTTTATTGATACAAAGTCACTAGGTTAAGGTTAATTTTGAGGAATGTCCTTGCATACTATATCTGAAAGAATAAAGTTTGCTGAATCACAAGCTGCTAAAATGAGCAAGGAAATAAAGGTTTTTGTGAAAAAAGTCAAATATGAGTAAAGGGTACATATTAGTTCTAAAAAATGACAGTAATATGTTACCCTCGATCTTGTAAATATAGAAGCATTCTTTGATTTTGTTATACTTCTCTGTCAAAACATGGACAGTTATTTATTTTTTTTCTAACAAAGTGGAGGGAGCATGAGCATTTTTAAAGAACACTTAAAAACAACCTTTATTGGTTAGGTTTATTCCTAGGTATCTTATGGTTTTGGGTGTAATTGTAAATGGGATTGACTCCTTAATTTCTCTTTCTTCTGTCTTGTTGGTGTAAAGAAATGCAACTGATTTCTGTAGTGATCCGAAGGGGCACGTGTACCCGAATGTTTATAGCAGCAATGTCCACAATAGCCAAGTTATGGAAAGAACCTAGATGTCCCTCAACAGATGAATGGATAAAGAAGAGTGGTATATATATACAATGGAATACTATGCAGCCATCAAAAGAAATGAAATCTTACCATTTGCGATGACATGGATGGAACTAGAGGGTATTATGCTTAGTGAAATAAGTCAATCAGAGAAGGACAACTATCATATGATCTCCCTGATATGAGGAAGTGGAGATTCAACGGGGGTGGCAGCTAAGAGGGTAGGAAAAGAATAAATGAAACAAGATGGGATTGGGAGGAAGACAAACCAAAAGAGACTCTTAATGTCATAAAACAAACTGAGGGGTGTGGGGGAGGGAGGGGGGTTGGGAGAGGGTGGTGGGGTTACATTATATGTTTAAATTAAAAAAAATAAATTTAATTAAATAAAAAAAACAACCTTTATATTAATGTAATTAGAGCAAAGGAAGGCTTAGGAAGTTATATTGTACATAATAGAGCAACATTTTCTGGAAAACCCTATTCATTCATTCATTTATTCAGTCAGTCTTTCAGTCAGTAATTCTTTCATGAAATATTTATTGGCTGTCTACTGTGGACCAAAAAT
>RCUC01089246.1:0-11810 GCA_003697995.1 Taxidea taxus jeffersonii
ACTACTAAAGCATGAATAAACACAATGGGATGGAGCTTTGATGAAATTCAAGAGTAGCCCTTTATCAGTGTTTAAGTAATATATTCATAAATGCATCTATAAGTAATTATACTAATATTACTGGTTGGTACTCTTAAAAACATATAAACTTTTGGTAAAATGAAACTTTAGTAGGGTAAAGGCTACTAAGATAGCCTACTGTTTTGAATTAATACTGAAAAATGTCACATACCAACTGATTCTTCTGACTCTACTTATGTAGATAAAAAGTTAATCAAGAAAATTAGGCAGAGGTGGCAGAAAATGGACAATATAAGCAAGGATTGGCTTCAAACCAACAGCAGGAAAATCTACTGAAAAGTTTACTGGGGAAAAAGTCCTCTCTTAGGACAAAGCGTTTTCCTAGTTACTGTAGGAAAAGAATGTTAAATGATACTAGCAAGTTTACTAGAACATGCTAATGGCATTCATATCCTCTTCTAATCAAAGGATGTCATGCCCATCAGCAGTGCCCAATAGGAAAGCTAAGATACTGCACCAGGTGAGGGAGAATTCCTGGTACTTCTTACCCTGGCATCATATTCAAGGACAAAAGGAGGAAAGTCAATCTGTTCTGGTGATATGGCAGAGAATAGCTGGTGGAGGCTGTCCACATGGTGGATTTTGTCCTTCAGTCCTGAGACAGAAAAGGTGGTAAAAAACCATGTTGATACCTGATTAAAAGAAGAGAAAACAATTTAAGCCAGTGGCCAAAGTTACAAATACAAACATGGTTTTGAAGATTTATACTAGGTAGAAACTATGTTTCAAAATTGAAAGCATGTCAGAAAAAGCTTGTAATAAGTAATGTTTGTCAATGTATGGGTTGTAGTTCATCAGTGAATTATGCAATCAGTTTAATGGATTATGAACAGCAGTAAAAACAACAATAAAGAGGAACAACACTAGAGTAACAATTACTGGGGAAGGCAGTAAGGGTAAGCAAAGTGTTTCAGGAAGCTTTTGCTTCTGTTTAGGTGTCTCTATGCTCCTATGTGTGTAGTATGTTGTCATGCAACAGATGCTTCTTACTGTGGATTGTGGGCAAAATCCCCAGCATTTTTTGGTAGAATAATTGATTCACTGCTACTCTGAAAATGGTTAACATCTCCAAATTCACAAACTCTTTTCATTTTTTCAAATGAGATTGCAAAGTTTGTCAATATTTGATACATTTATTTTTCAGCTGACATTTGGCATGTGGTCTCTTTCTTAATCAATCAAAGCAAATCTTCCGTGGCTGTGGAGCCACCTTTGCTCATTTCACTTTGCAACATGCAATCCCTCTATAAAAGCTAGTCTGCAGAATTTGCTGGCTCCAAAAAAAGAAAAAAAATTCTTAATAGCAAACAATACTGACATAAACTAGGCAACAACTAGAACTCACAAATTATTGTTCATCTATCTAAATGCCAGTCTTAACCAGTCATGTTTACCAATAGCTTACTTAATGGTTCTATGAGGTAGATATAACATTGTTGCTATCCCCATTTTATTTACAGACGGAAACGTGTGCATATGAACATGGGCACTGACTGGGACAGTGCACTACAAATGTACAGCTGGGTATGGTATACACACACGATACTCTGGGCATCTGCCACTGATGTCACTCTTATCACATTTTCCAGTGGCTGTTAAAACCTTTCACATATTTCATGCCCCTAATATGACACACTTCCTTTGTACCTCCTTATGAGAAAAGGCATAAAAGAACAGAGACAACACTGCACTAACTTATCAGGATCTTGTCCAAACCTGCACTTGGTAGAGACTCACTTCCTTCATTATTTCTCCCTTACAGCTCCAGATTATCTCTTGTATTGAGTTCGTAATACCTGAAATTTCCATTGCATTTAGAGCACTTATTCCTTCTTCCTAGTATTTCAGTTTCTTATGTCCATTTCTATAATTTCCCTAGGACTTGGTAGACAATCATAGCATAACAGTCTAAAGTTTTATGCGATACAGATGGAACCATCATTCTCAAAGTATTTTATAAAGAATGAGTAAATAAAGATAGAACTTATTCTACAATGATTTTTACAGCCTGAGTCACTATTCTATTTTGGCTATACTACCAATGACTGCCATAAGGTCTCAAATATTAACATTACCCTCTGAACCCTCTCCCCTCCCATCTTATCAAGTTTATTTGGAGGGGGTTGATGGAGGAGAGGGGAGACACCTGGCCTTGCTAGAACCAGGCGGGTTAATTTAAATCAAATTAAAAAGTCACTTATTTACATACCCCAAATCAGTTTTTGACATCAGTTTCTTTAAAGCACACACTGTTATATACCTCATTAATAAAAACTTCTGCAAACTAGAGTAGTGACACTTCCAGATTAGCTCTATCTACAATCAGCCACAGAAGTAGCTAATAAACCAGTAAGACCTATGGAGAGATCACAGACATTTTACAGATTCCAGAAAGAGCTTAAGGAAATAGGAAGACTGTAAAGTCTGAACAGAGAAGCACCTGAAGGCTGTGTTAAGAGATTAAACATGTGTGCAAGGAGTTAAACATCTACTGGTCATCTGTGTACTAATCACTGAGCTGAAGGTGATACAGGATAACAGTAATAGGGGTCCCCTAAAAGGGGTCTGGGTTTTAGCAGAAGAGCTAGATTATAAGCAGAAGCATAACAACTACCTAAGGCAAAATGTACTAAATGCAATGAGTGGCCCACAGAAACAGGTGAATACCTATATATATGCAAGGAGCCCCTGCTACATGGAAAAAATACAGAACTATATGGGCCTAAGCAGAAAACTCTTGTGCCTTTGTTCTCTTGCCTCAGAAGCTTTTTACGTGCTACCTTTGTAAGCCTGGCAATTGTTCTTCAGAGCTCAAATCAAAATTCACCCCAGTTAGGAGGACTTCTTTGACCACCCTTCCACCCAAAACTGGAAAGGTGCTTCTAAATGTTCCAACAAACACTTTGTTTACTCATGCTATGACGTAATTAGTGTTCTGTATTGTATTATCTGATTCTCTAAATAGACTGTAAATTCCCCAATGTGGGGAATGTCTTATACAATACAATACCATATTGAGTGTGTATTTAACACCAAAACAGTAAGGAACTTAAGGTGTTGGAAGAATTAACAAGTCGGGAGGGGGTGAGAGTTTCTGGGTGTACTATTTTAATACTCGTTAGGGGTGGTTTAATATTTCTTCATCCCACAATAAAAATACATTGTCCTTCAATCTGTACCTCAGTTTCTTCCTCTATAAAATGAGCAAGTTAGACTTACATGATCTTTAAGGTCCCTCTTAATTGTATAGTTCTAGGCAAAGAATCCTGTATATGCCACGCCAAAAGACATAGTGGGGTGGCGGTGGTAAACTCAAAGAGAAGGTTGGGTTGGGGAGACTAGGCAGTGACCTCAGGCATACAATCTAAGAAAGAGAAAAACATTTCTCTGTCCCATTTTCTGCCATTACCTCCTTCACATCCTCTAGGTATTGTCAAGAGAAAATTACTCAAAGTAGACAGAAGGGAAAAACCCAGTGACACTCAAGAGCACTGTCTTTGCTTCTTAAAATTTTAGTTTTCTATAGCTTAGCTTTTAATTTTCAATAATTTATGTCATAATATGCATTTACATAAACTTATGTTATTTATTACCTACTATTTTAATGAACCGGTGAAAATTTAAAATTTGAAAAAGGACTGCTGTGTGCTGGAAATTCTTTCAACCCAATTAGTCACAAACGCAAAGCCAAGAGCACAGGATCACAAAATAATATAAACTAGGAAAAGACTATAAAAGACTTTAGTACATGTGTGTACTAAAATAATCTACTGGAGCCAGAATCAAGAGTGGGTTTAAATTGTTAGTTTGCCTTGTATTAGTAAACTTCAAAGAAGAAAAAAGAGTAGTGATTTATATGAGCAGTCAATTTATTACCACTTTGGGTGGAGTGTCCTGGAAAAGATCTGAGGAGTACTGAAATCAGAACAGTGTGATTCAATTGTTTTATTATCCCTCGATTTCATCTCATTATTTTATAATTACAAACACCCATTTATAGTTTTTGACTTAGTATAAAATAATGGGTGGATTTCATTACACATGGGTCTTATTCTCTCAATCCTCTCTCATTTTCCCCATTGCAAAATGTTATCAAGAGGTAACATAATGCTTTTCACTTTATACATCTGGTCTTCAGCCTCTGCCCAGCCTGCCACTGACTCCTATCTGAGGCAATTCCAATGTGTGGCAGCCAAGGCTGGTGGCTCTAACACCGAAATTTCTGGTAATGTGCTTCCATCAATGTCACAGGCTGGATAGCTATTTATAGACTCTCTACCGTGGAGGAGGAGGGATTAAAGTCATATCTTAGCAAAGAGTGGCTACATAGTTTTATAAGTTTAGTACAAAGGAACACTATTCTGGTAAATCTGAATTTGTAACAGAAGTAAAGAAAATTATGAAAATGTTCAAATATTCGCTAAAGTTAAAAGAACACCAGTATAGCCACCACTCAGTCATTCACATTTTCCTTATGTTTTAACACATATCTACCCATCCCTCTATTCATCTGTTGATCCATCTTACTTTTTTTTGCTGCATTTCCAAGTAAACTGCACACATCAGAAAGCTGTCCCCAACTACAGCATTCATTATCTCTAACTAGAGTTCAAAGTTTGCTCAGTTTCTTTGCTATAAAATTTTCATTTGATGAAGAGCACAGATTTTAAGTGTACTTTGCTGTTTAGGCAAATACATAATATATATATATATAATATACATATGTATAATATTTATAATATAATATATATAATATACATGTATTTTATTTATATATATATATATTATATATATATAATTTTATATATAAAATTCCTACTCAGATACAAAACATTTCATCACCCCAGAAAGTTCCCTCATGCTCCTCTTCCCTTATGGCCCTCTCTATGGAGGCAACGATGTTTTGTTTTTTCCTACCACGGATTAGTTTTGTCTGCTCTAGAATTTCATATAAATGGAATCATACAGCATACAATCAATTTTTATGTAAGGATTCTTTCACTCAGCTTAATGTTTTTAAGATTCTTGTGTGTGGTTTTGTATATCAGTAGTGTGTTCTCTTTCACTGCCAAGAAACACTCCATTAGGAGAACATGCTAGAGCTTAATTATTCGTAATCCTATTGACCGGCAGCACCTTGGCTGTGTCTAGTGTTTGGGCTGCTGTGACTAAAGCTGCTATGAACATTCTTATAGAAGTCTTTTTTGGCACATATGTTTTCAGTTCACTTAGGTAAATACTTAGCAGTGGCACTGATGTGTCACAGATGAGGTATATATTTAGTTTAAAAGAGATTTTCATAACTCTTTTCAAAGTAGTTGCACAATTTCCAATTCCTACTTATGATGTAGAATTCCAGTCGCTTCACATCATTGGCAGTATTTGGCATTGCCAGTCTTTTAAATTTTGGCTATTCTGGTGGCAGTGTAGTGGTCTCTCACTGCAGTATTTTTAAAAAATTTATCTTTTAAGTAAGATATAACTGATACACAATAAGCTGCACATAACTGAAGTATACAATTTGTTAAGTTTTGATATATGTACACACCCATGAAACAACTAACATAATCAAGAAAAAGAACATAGCCATCACTCCTAAAGGTTCTTAGGGTCTTTTGTAATTCCGTCCCACCCCTTCTCCCTGTCCACAGGTAATCATTGCTCTGCCTTCTGTAAATTACATGTTAGTTTGTATGCCCTAGAATTTTATAAGAATGAAATCATACAGCGTGTTATACTTGTCTGGCTTCTTTTACTCAGCTTATTTATTTTGAGGTTCATTTATGTTGCTCCATGTATCAAGAGTTCATTCTTTTTTATTACCGAGTAGTATCCTATTGCATGGATATACCAGTTTGGTTGTCAATTCTCTCAGTGATGGGTATGCAGGTTATTTCCAGTTTTTGGCTATAACAAATAAAGGGGCTATGAGCATCTGTGTACAAGTCTTTGTATGGGTATGTTTTCATTTGCCTCAGGTAAATACTAGGAGTGGAATGGCTGGATCACAGGGTAGGTATACATTTAATTCTTTAAATAAACTGTTTTAAATGCTTTAAAGAAACTGCCAAAGGTTCTGTAACATTTTACATTCAGATAAGCACTGAAGGGGAATACCAGTTCTTCCACATTCTCACCAACATTTGGTATGGTCAGTCTTTAAGCCATTCTAACAGGAATGCAATGATATTTCATTTTGATTTAATTTGCACTTTCCTAGTGACTAATTAGGTTAAACATCTTTTCATGTGCTTATCTGACAGTTATATATTTTCTTTGGGGAAATGTTTACACAGATCTTCTGCCCATTTCTAAATTGAGTGATGTCTTTATTAATGATTTTTGAGATTTCTTTATTCTAAAGAGAAATCCTTTATCACATAAATGCTCTATTTACAAAGATTTTATCCCAGGCTGTGGCTTGCCTTTTTACTCTCTTAACTACCTTTAAAAAGGCAGAAGTTTTTAATTTTCATGAAGTCCAATTTCTTTTATGGATTGTACTTTGGTGTTGTGTCTAAGAAATCTTTGCTTTACTCAAGGTCACAAAGCTTTTTCTCTTAGAAGTTTAATAGTTATACATTTTACAGTTCAGGTCTTTGACCCATTTCCAGTTAATTTCTGTATGTGATGCAAGACACAGATCACAGTTCATTTTTTTTTTTTTTGCATATGGATATCTAATTGTTCCAGTATCACTTATCGAAGACACTCTCCTTTTTCCACTGACCTGACTTTGCACTCTTCTCAAACACCAGTTATCTATATACACATGAGTCTATTTTGGATTCTTTATTCTGTTCCACTGATCTATAGGTCTGTCTTTATGACCACACCTCACATATCCTTGAGTACCGCAGCTTTAGAATAAGCTTTGAAAGCAGGGATTGTCGGTCCTCCAACTTTGGTTTTCTTTTAAGATAGTTTTGGCTATTTAAATTCTTTGCATTTTATTGGTCAATTTCTACAAAAAAAGCTTGCTGAGTTTTTGGTTGGCAATGAATCACCATATTTAGCAGGCATTGAGAATTTTACAATATTAAGTCTTCTAGTCCACAAATACAGCATATAGCTTCCTTTACTTAGGTCTCCTTTAATTTCTCTTATGAATGTTCTGCAGTGTACATAACTTACACAGGGCACAGGTCTTTCACATCTTTTGTCATATTTATTCTTAAATATTTAGTATATTTTGATGATAGTATAAATAATATTAGTTTTTTAAATTTCAATTGGAATGTTTGTTGCTAATATATATAACTAATTTTTAAATACTAATCTTAAACACTGAAACTTTGATAAAACTTACTTATTAATTCTACTAGTTTTGCTGAGGATACCACCGAGTTTTCTACACGATGTTCAAGTCATCTGTGAATAAAGACAGTATTATTTATTCCCCTCTACATCTAGAGCCATTTTATTTCCTTTTCTTGCCATATTACAAACTGGTTAGAACCTATGGTACAATATTGAATAGAAGTGGGGAGAGCAGACATTCTTGCAAAGATATGCTAAAAACCAAGCTCACCCTTCTGTTTATCTCCACTAAAGAAAAAATGTCAGTAGCCACTGGATGAACAAAATATAAATAGATAATGAGATACAGGGAGATAGTCAAGCAGTATCTTCAACTGTTACAGAAAGAAAAAATCAGCCCCCCCTGAACATAACAAAATAGTGGAAAAGTTGATAACAGACATTATCTGATAGGACCATGTAATCAGAACCTAACTGAACAGAGCAGGAAAAGTCCTTCATTTAACAGACTGTTCCAACACTGTACTTTTTTTTTTTTTTTAACCTGGCCAATGTTCTCATAAGCATTTAATTAGTACTTACTAAGCTATTCTAACACTGAGGTACCAAAAGGAAATCTGCAACTTTTAAAAGAATTAATAAAAATATTTTACGCAAATTTTATAGGTGGTATTTGGATGAGAAATTCAACAATTCTGTAAACAATGAGAAATCATTGCTGAAAACCATTCTCTCAATGTGAAAACCATTCTCTCAATGAAGTCTTCACTCATCTACTAATTATGAAGTGTAATGAAGACTTTTCACTACTTATCTTACCTAATGTCTCTACAGTGCTTTAAAATAATGACTACTTCTACCGTGTTTGATGCTTTTCCTGTCCACTGGCTCCCAGAGCATTACTCAATCTTGGCTCTCCCACTGATTTTTAGATTACTTCTCCTTGATCTCCTTCCTTGATCCCAGGGTCTGTCTTTAGCTATCCTCTTTGTGACTTAATTCATTAACATATTTAAAGAGCTAAAGCTCTATTTACTTAAAGGGGACTCCCAAATTTATATCCTAATCCATGATCCCCTTTATCTGATGACATCTGGGAGTCATGGATGACACAGTTCTTTCTCTCAACCCTATTCATCTAATAAATAACTAAATCCTGGGCTTTATGCTGAAATAAGTGCTTTTTTCTCCAAACCCCACTGATATAACCAGGTTTTGGTTTTTTTTCTTTTTGCTTAGACCCGAGGTTGGCCAACTTCTGCAAAAGACCCTATAGTAAATATTTTAGGCTTCTTATATAAACATGATAAGAAAATGTCATTAGGCAATCCTGAAGGAACAGTGCTGTGCTGGAGGCAGGATACTATGGACACTAACTAGGAGGTAGCTGTTTCCTTTCAGATGAAAGATGGTGCCAGCATCAACTAAAGGAGAGGCAGTGGGACTCATGGCACAGCCATACACTGGGACAAAAGCAAGCACACAGACTGATGTAATATGATGCTTCCCTAATAGGCAGTGGTCCCATTTACTAAGAAAGGAAACATAAACAGAAGTTTGGGAGTGAGTCGGGAAGGAGGACATGAGTAGTTCTGTTTTTAAAATGTTGAACTTCAGGTGTCTGTAAGACATCCACATGAAGTATATACTCAACAGCTCAACATGGAGCCCAGGAAGGATGATGGTCATGACGACAATGGTAACATTTACTGAGCTTTTATTCTAGGTCAGGTAATGTTTTAAGCATTTTATACATATTAATTAATTTCATCCTTCCAATAACCCTAGAAGGTGGGCACTACTATTATCCCCATTTTATAGAAGATAAAATTAACACACAGAGCAGTTCCATAACTTACCTGAGAAGATAAACTGGTAGTTGGTACAACTGGGATTGGTAATATTCCCTGAGTCTTGGGCCCATGCTTTAAACATTAGGCTTCACTGCCTCTCCTGACATGTATTTGGGAATCGCATATAATTTGGAGGGTTGGTGAAGACACAGGAATGAAAGAAGGTACAGAGTGAAAGAAAAGGATGAGGGCTTGGGAACATTAACACTGGGGACTGAGAGGGAGCAGCCTGAAGTGGAGAGAACTCAGCAAAGTAAGTTTCAAGGAAACCAAGACAAAGTGTTTCAAGGAAAAAGGGACCATCTGTGTTAAGGATGCAGGGAAAACAGGATAAAGATGACCAGTGGTTTTGGTGCAAGTAGCTTTAGCTGTCAGAGGGGGTTTGAACAAGACCAGAGAAATTTAAGGTGTATAAAAAACGGAGACAATGAACATCGAATGTAGATAACACTAAAAAATGTTGGTTGTTAAGGGGAAGAGAGATAAATATAGGCTTTAGCATGTTTACAAGTTAATGAGTTAGAGCCAGAAAAATGGGAGAGAAGAAAGATGAAAATTGCTGAAGAGAAAGTCCTGAGGAAATGGAAATATATTGTGTAGTTATCAGGGGTGGCTCTATAATTAAAATGTTTAGATTAAAATCCAGCCTCTGCTACCTATTAGTTGCTTACCATGGAAATGTTATTTAATCTCTCAAAGCTTCAATTTCTTTGCCTCCAAAATGGGCATAATACTACTATCTCCTTCATAGATATAAGGCTTAAATAAGATGACACAGGGAAAAGCAAGGATATAGTTAGGTGCTTAGAAAACATTAGCTATTATTACAATTGGATCTGGACCACAGATAGAGGGACTGCTCTTCATTAAGAAGAGACACATTTTTTATGACAGAAAAGCAGGCAATGATAGGAATAGATGGCAGGTAAGTCTGGGTGGGAGGAAGGAGAGAGGCAGCTTTTTACTGATGTTTTTCAATGTTCTTGGTTAAGAACAAGGCCAGGCCAACCGTTGGAATTAGAAGTTGCTAGTAGGACCAGGCTTGGGGAGAACAGAGAGCCTTGCTGGGACACTATCCAGTGAAATACCAGGGGGCCCTTAGCAGAGAAAGCTCCATGAGTCTGCTTAGAAGGCCAAAATGACATGGCTCTAAGATTTCTCCATCTGTGCTCAGCAACCCAAATACAGGAGTAAAGAAAGCAGAGTGATAAAATTATCTCATGATCAGGGTTTGATGGGCAAGTGTGATAAAAGATTAAGAGATCATAGGTTATTTTAGGCATTAACAGTAGTGACTGAAGTGATAGAATGTGGGTTTTAGGCTGGATAGGGAAGGAAATAAAGACCAAAAAAAAAAAAAAAAAGAGATGATAATTTCAGAAAAAGTAAAAGGACCAAAGGAGGAGTACCTATTGATGAAGTTAAGATGCCAGATTAAGTATTAGGGATATTCAAAGAACAAGATAGCTATATTCTAGCTCTCACAAGTCTTGCAGTCTGGCGTAAGGTAGAAAATTAAACAAATAATTAGAATTAAAAACATCACAATGATAGAGACTAAAATCTTAAGGGGGTACAATGCAGGAGTACCTACTGGTCACAGAATTGGTGGGGGAAGGTTTTCTATGGAAGTAATTGTTAAGCAGGGATCTGGAGGACAAAGAGAAGTTAGCCATGAGCAGAGGAAGGAAAGTATACTCTATAACAAGAGCATGAGCAAAGCCCAAACAAACACAGAGTATGAAGAAGCAAAGACTGAAAGGTTTGTATGACTTGCCTATAAAGACACTGGAGTTTATATGGGACCAAAACATTAGGACCAAAACAACTCACTATCAAAAGGAACAGTAAGCAAAGAAATCAGCAGTCACAGTGGTGATAGTAAGAATCAAGATCTTGAAATATAGCTTAATATGCTGGTATGCAGTGCACTAAAATTCAAGATTTAGCTAAAAAGAAACACACTGTACCTTTGAACGAAATGTTGGATGAACAAAATAAACAGCCTTCAAATTCCTCTTGTATCTGATTTGAAATAAAAACAAAGGTCAGTATGTCATGCTATGGACAATTAACTTTGCTAGAGTATAGAAATATATTCACAAAGAAAAAAAGTTAAAAGTAGCTCTAGTTCACTTATTGAATTTTAGGTGAAATGTCAAAAAAAGGTTCAGAGAACTTTTCATTATTTAAAGTATTTGTTTTATAAAAGATGTTGTTTCTCTTGGCTGTGACAGAGCCACCTACAGGTAGAACAAGTAATTTCATATTTAACAAACACTGTGCCATTTTTTTATATTGCACTAGAATCTCTGGGACCAGATTATGAACTAACATACTCATGGGTCACTGGGTCAAATAAAATAAATTTATAAATGTATTTTGATAAGAGTAACACATCATATTAATAAAAAAGTTAGTATTTTTGTTATTTTATATAAAGATTGGTTATATCTTTATATATATTATCCCTTTATATAAAAGGGATCCCAACCCTTTTTCAAGATGTTTAAAAGCAGGAAAAAGTTTACATATGAATTTCCTTAGATGCAAAACATGCTGGAGTTAAGGAAGGCCTCCTCATATTAAAATATCTTCTCTATATATGATAAAATT
>RCUC01089249.1:0-18697 GCA_003697995.1 Taxidea taxus jeffersonii
AGTCATACTGAACCTCTCAGGTCTCTACGAGCACTAAGCTGCCTCTCACCTTCGGGCCCATACCTAGGCCTAGAAAGCTTCCTCCCCAACCCCACCCACTCCCTTCACCTAATAAACCACTAATGACCCTTCAGATCTCAGCTCAGATGTCACTTTCTCAGCAAGTAAGTCAGGATCCCTGTTATATGCTCATGGCAGCTTGTCCCATTCTCTCCTAGCATTTGACCTAGTTTGTAATTGTATATGACTGGCGCAACTAGTTCCGTAGTACCGTGCATGTGGTATTCACGCAGGCCTCCTCATCCTATGGGGCATACATGATTAATCCTATTTTGCCGATGAAGAAACTGAGACTCAGAGGGGGCAGGCTAAAACACGGTGGGGCCAGGATTTGCACCCCAGTCTGACTCTAAAGTCTATAGTCTTAATTACCACCTGCTGCCCAGCAAAATGGAGCTAATCATACCTACTCACGGTGATGTCCTGAAAATTCCAGCACAGTAGGCCCCAGGTAAGGGGTGGCTATTATGATTACTGTGGTGCTGGAGGCATTGCGGGGGGATCGTTTACCATTTTCCCCAGGAGAGAGCTAATCTGATTGCCTTTCTGGGGCTGTAACAGTTGGACTTGGTTTGAAAAAGAGACTTTTATGAAAAGCAGCACGCTGTGGCAGTTCCAACACCGAGTATGTGGAGACGGGAGCTGATGTGCTAACAAAACCAACCCTAAGATCTCTGGCCCTGGGAACTAACCATTCTGAATGAACTCAGCTTTTTCACGGTAAGCCCAGACATTGGGCCTGCACAGGGAATCCAAACCTACAATAGTTCCTTGCATTTCTTTCACTACTTCTTTTTCTGTGTTCCTGCAGTGGAGTAAGAGTGAGACCACGCTGCATCTGGAATCCGATTCTGAGTCTGAATTTTGACATGCCCAGGGCCAAGCAAGTGGGGATTCACCAAGGTGCCTGGGTCTCGGTCAGAGCCTCAGGGTCCCAGCAAGCCAGGAGGCGACAAAGGACCACAAGTCATTCTCTTGGCTTGCTTGGGGACGGTCCACTCTTCTGAGTCCCCCCTTTTCCTGTCACTCACCCTCAGCCATGGAAAGGAAGAAAGCAGCCAAAGGAAATGAGCTCATACTATATGTTGAGAACTTTTACGTGCATATTCTGATGTAGTAAGTTAATTCTCACAAATATGGTGAACAATAAGAGCTTTTATCCTCATTTTATAATGAAGGAAACTGCATTTTAAAGAAATTAAATGACCTGGGGCAAATCACTACATAATAAGAGGTGAAAGAAATTCAAATCCGGTTTTCCTAGATTCTGAAATCTGTGTTTCTATTTACCATATCAAAAGACTTAGAACGACTGAGTGCACAGGAAGAATTCTGGAAATTACTTGGATGTACAGAGTGGTAGTGAAGCCCATTTGTTCCCTCCTCCGGCTTACTAAGCACCTCCTCTGTGCCCAACGTTGTGTGGGATGCCAGCGACACAGAGGGGGGTAGATACGGCCCCTGCTCCTGAGAGGGTCACAGTATAGTGAGGGCGGCTCTCCGGGGGAAAAAGGCTAAGACAATATCAGGAAACTGAGCAAGAGAGAGAAGGCAGAGGATTCAAAAACATCAGAACCAGATGGGGTTCTTGGAAGACAGCTACTCAAAACCTGGCTGCGTCACCTGGAAGATTATTAGAACTAAAAATTTCTAAGTATTCAATTCCCAGTTCTACAAATGTGCAAGTGGGCCCAGGAATCATTACATTTCACCATTACTCTAAGTAGTTTGGCAGAACTGGCTCCCAGTCCAGGTGAATAAACCACAGATCTATCCCCTTCGCTTGGCAGGTATGAGAGCAGATGGGCAAAAAGGGAACACGACTAACCCAAGGACACACAAGAGTTCATGCTTCAGACTCAGGTCTCCAGCTCCCAGCCAAATGACTTGAAGTCATTTTTCAAAAATTCTGAATGATTTACTTATAAGCATTACACATGCATTGATTAATGTACAAAGGACGTATTTTATGTACATGTACTCAGTAGTTCTTTCAGGACAATGTTATGTGCCTTCTGGAAAAATAGTTTTTACAAAAGTGCAGTGTGGAAAATAACACAGATCAATGTAGAAGACTAAAAGAGACATAGAGAATGGGTAGAGGTTTTCATAATCAAAAACAGTTTTCTCTGCCCTCTCCTACCTCTGACCACCTCCATCCTGGTGGAGCACTATAGGGCAATTAACTTTATTAATTAATCAAGGACAGTGCTTCAAGGTACGGGTTCCCAGACTGCGATGAAGGGAAGGGAAAAGTAACAGACAAACAAGGACTTCGGGTTGGCTAAAGCCTTGCTACGCCTACAGCACCTTTCTCCACCCAGGAGGAGACATTCTGATCACTGAAAAAGTGCTCCTGACTTCTCCACAGGGAGTTCAGTCTCCTTGCCTTCCCAGAATATCAGAAAGACCCTTTGTCCTTCCAGCCTTAGATTCCTTCCACTGGAAACATGTAGGTGACAGGCAAAGGTCAGAGGTACAGAGGTTCAGAGGCTTTCGGGGAAGCAGGGCTTTCTGCAGGTGTTCTGTGAGCTCACTCAGCTGCTGCTCACCAGCCACTGCCCCTGGGTCTCCTTCTTTTTCAGTTCCACAGAGGCTTGTCCAGATTGCTTGCTGGAGCACTCTGACAGCAAACTCAGCAGGCTCTGCCTCAATTTCCTCACATTCTGCTTTTGGGTAGTCTCACCCGATTTCAATCCCGTTTACCAATATCCTGGTCATCCTTGCACAAGGGCTCTGCTAACCTTCTCTATATCATCCCAATTTTAGTGTATGTGCTGCCAAAGCAAGCATCTGATTCTATCACCTTCTGAGGCCCAGCTACCAGAACTACTCCTTCCTCTTTTGCTTGCAATCCCCAGGCTCTGAGGCTGGTAAGGGAGTCCAGAAGCGGTGGTTAGAGTGGTAGGTAGGAGACTCAGCAGAGCTCAGCGTTAGAGAAGCTAAATGCAGAAAGGCTTCCAAGGAGGGGAGCAACAGCAGTGCTGGGTGGGTAGGGGCCTCAGGAGGACAGGAGGAGACACGGGCTCAGCTCACTGGCCTCCCCACCCAGGCTCTGTCACTGATATGCCAGGCAAGTCACAGCCTTCTTTTAGCCTCATTTTTCTCATCTGCAAGTGAGGAAATTGAATTAGCTTGTGTCCATGGTTCCCATCCAGATTCTGAAATTCTATTTTTTTCTTTTTTGGCATTGGATGCAAATGACTAAGATTGACACTATGACTCAATAATAAATGTTTATAACCCAGAACTACAGATTCTGCAATCTTAGAGCTAGAAGAGAGTGACCAATCCAGTTTTTTTCTTTCCTACCCATTTGATGATAAGGAAATTAAGGCCCAGAGAGGGACTATAAATTCTCTGAGGGCTGGGACTATCTGTCTCATTCCCCACTGCATGCCTGGTGCATTTTCCAAATGTTTGTTGAATGAATGAATGAATGAATGAATGAATGAATGAACAAATAACCTCCCTCCAAAGTCACGTGGCCTGGGGCAGGGGAAATATCCTCACTCCTTGCCTGGAGGGAGGGAGCGGGATAAGACAGAAGCCTCAGGCTGCTTCTGGCCCTTGAAGGTATGGTGCTCTCCAGCTGGAGAGCCCAAACAGAGCCAGGAACAAATTCTCAAGGCTGGTGGTGCCAGCGGCGGTTGGCCACAAAGAGGGCTTCTGCTAGAGTCCTCCGTGCTGTGCATAATGAATCACGATATGTCAATTACTACATTCTGTTAACAAGCTCGGGTCCGCCTGTGCATCACCAATGAGCGCCCGCGATTTGCCACAGATCTGTGGCAGAGCAAGTGTGGCAGAGGATTCTGAGATACTCCAGGCCCAGGGAAATCAGGTGGTTGGTTTGTTTTTGGCAATGACTGCCCTCAGTGATTGGGCAGCAGTATGTAGGGATGTATGTACTCCTTTCTAGGGAACAGGTCTGTGTCCTAGAGGGAAAAGGATGTCTGACTCAGCTAAGTCCAGCTGGAGGAAGCCATCTCTGTACTATTTTGTCTGAAGTACCAAACAATATGGGGCAGGGGTAGAGTGGGAATTAAAAAATCGCCCTGAGCATGGTTTGATGGCCTGGTCATCTATCATCAGCTCTGAAGTCACAAACAGGATTCAAAATCTGGCTCTCGCGCATATGAGCTCTGTGACCCTGGGTAAGTCTCTTAATTTCGCTGTGACTCAGTTTCTGCATCTACAAATTGGGGATAATCATATCTACTTTGCAGGGTATTTGCAAGGACTACATGAGATAATGCATATCCAACCCAGAATAGCAGCTGGCACATAGCAGGCGTGCAATTCATAAGCCTCCTACCATGCTCGAGATGTTTTCCGAAGGATTCTACTCTCTGGAGGAAGACTGGGGCTGGGACCCTAGGTTATTCCAGACAAGCGTGTTCAGACGTGTATGTGTATCTTTCCACCCCCTGCCCCCCAGTGGCTCCACAGTGACGACTGCCACCACAGTCATGTGAGGACGTCGGATGTGCCTTCCTCACCTCCACACTGGCCAGGAGAGAAGTGAAGAAGCCTCCCGGTGAGAGGGGAGGCTGCTCATTGCTCAGGCGGCACCGCTGCAGCCCCTGACCTACTTTCTTACTAAAAATAGCCCCTCTTAGGTCACTGCCGCAAATTGAATTCCACTGCTTCACTGCACCCTGGAAGCAGGTGGGTGGGCGGCAGAGCACAGTTGGTGAGCCCAAGCCTCCGCCTCTGTGGCACACGGCTGCCCACGACACAGGCTAATCCCACACATCTGCGCGCCGGGCGGAGGGCTCCAGCGCCCACCCCGCCCTGGTCGGCATGGCTGCACACAGCAGGGCTGCATCTGCCGGCAGCGGGGGCTTTATGGGGGGTAGGCAGGGAGAGAAGGGTGGGAAGCAGAGGTCCCAGTTCCTGGGCCTAAGGTTGCTAGAACTCCATTCAGCTCTGAGCTCCACTGCGTTCTTGTTACTTCACCTTGAACAAGACACTTAACTTTTCTTTGCCTCAGTCTCTTCATCTGTAAAATGGGGATACTACAACTGACCTCGAGGTATTAGCTAAGAAACACTGTATGTAGAGCAGTCGTTGGCAAAGAATAGGTGCTCGATAACGAAGCGATGGCCGTTATTCTCTGCTGTCTGGCCCACTGCTCTGCAGTGCCCTGGTGCTAAAGCCTCTGATGGCAGCAGGGGTGAGGGCCAGAGGACTCTGAGAGCCAGACAGAGTTGAGGCTGAAAGCACCTTAGAGGCAGTTAGGTCAAGGCTTCCCACACATAGCTAAGCTTCACAGTACCAAAGTGGCTTGTGAGCACTACTGATTCCCGGGGCAACTCCTGGGGCTCAGTCAGTTAAGCATCTAACTTGATTTCGGTTCCAATCATGAGATCCAGTCCCACATCGGGTTCCATGCTCAGCTGGGAGTCTGCTTGGGATTCTCTCTCTCGCTCTCTCTCCCTCTGCCCCTCCCCACCATGCTGTCTCTCTCTAACAAATAAACCTCTAAACAAACAAACAAACAAACCAATGCTGATTCCAGGTCTTTGCCCTGGATTTTGGGATTTAGGACACCTGTTCAGGGACATGGGAATCTGCATTTTAATAAGCTTTCCAGGTGTCTGTGATGCACTGCCAGGTTTGAGAACCTTTGAGTTAAGCCAATGACCTCCTTAAAAACAAATGGGTAAGTGAATTACTATTATTTGTCCTCCATTATAAGGATAGTGAATGGTCATTATAAAATATGTGTAAAATATGGAAAAGCAAAAAGTAAAAACAAAAAGCGAAAAACAATTCAACCAACCAATGGAGTACCCATTAAATGCCAGGCCCTCTGCTAAGCAGTGGGGATTTGGCAATAATACAGTTCTGACCAGGAAGCCTGGGTGGCTCAGTTGGTTCAGTGTTTGCCTTCAGCTCAGGTAATGATCCCAGAGTACTGGAATCAAGTTCCATATCGGGATCCTTGCTGAGCAGGGAGCCTGTTTCTCCCTCTGTCGCTCCCCCTGCTTGTGCTCTCTGTCTGTCTGACAAATAAATTAATAAAATCTTACACACACACACACAGTTCTGACCCTCAAGGGGCATCCAGTCTATGTGTAGAGACAAAAACAGACACGGGAGAGTCTTCTTACAAAATGTACAGAAACAGAGATGACGGCACAATTTACTTTTTCTAGGAAGTCAGGGAAATCTAAAGCTGGCCTGGAAGGAGAGTTAAGTATTCACATGCTGGCCAAGGGAGGAAAGGGCATTTCAGAAGGAATGAACAGGACATACAAAAGCATACACGGTGTTTGTTGGGAAAATGTCCTAAGGTCACCTTATATGGCAAATGGTGGCACAGAGGTAGCTAGTGTGAGTGACCATGGCCAGATCATGAAGGACCCTGGATGACATTAACAATGTTGCCTACATTGGGAAGATGATTTTTCCCACTACAGTTTTGTTTTTAATAGATGCCTTTTGGGTTTCATTCTTATATAACCAATGCTGGTACTCTTAGTAAATACTGCAATTAGTCAAGGAGATGAACCATAATTTACCCAATCCCAATTATCAGACATTTAGGCAGCTTCTAGTTTCACTAAATTGTACAAATACAACAGTGAACCTCTTTAACCATAAAGCTGCTTCCATATTTAAGGTCTTTCCTTAGGAGACAATTCCAGGATATGAATTCATAAATGAAACTGAATGGGCATCTTCAAGGCTCTTGATTAATAGTTCCAAAGGACTTTCCAAAGTGGTCTGTTTTTGTAAATGAGGAGGTTAAGGCCCAAAGAAATTATATGTCTTGTCCAAGTCACACTGCTGAATGGGGGTAGAACCAAGAGCAATACCCAAGCCTCCTAACTCCTGGCCCAGTGTTCTTTCTTCTACATCACATTGCCTCCCCATAGATGAGAGCTGAAAGAAACACAATTTACTCAGCCAATGTCTGTGATAACGTCTAACTAAGGATTTTAGGTTTGCAGTGTACATGGGTAGGATATTAGAGTAATAGGTATATGTTTATGCACAAATGCACATGTGAAGTTCTATATGAAAGGTTTTTTTCTAACCTTATCATGTATGCTCCCCCCACAATTACAGTTTCTGTTCTAACCAAGCCAAGCATATCTTACACTGTCTTACCTCTGTACCTTTGATCCATGAAAAGTTTCCTGTTCACCTCTTTAAATTCTATGCACATTTTAAAAAGACAGACCTACATGATCCAAAAAGCATCTCCAGGCCATGGGCCTTAACCATCACAACACCCATATATGATACTCATTTTATTGCTTTGTAGCACCTTTGATACTGATGTGAAATTATTTAAGTTTAACTACAAAGTAAAAGTCTGTCTCAGGCCTCTTTTATTGGAGGTAAAACAACCCCTCCCACCACCCTCCTAAAGTGAATGAGAATAGATTTACTTCAAAAAGACACTTCTAGAGTTTGATGGCCTCAAGACAGATCAGTCTCATACCCTGTACCGCCCGTATCGCTACAGCAGACAGACATCTTGGTAGACTGGAAAGGATCGGAAGAGCAATACTGCTGTGTGTTGAGGACCTACCCTGACCAGGCACAGTGCCAGCTGCTTCACATACATTACTTAGAATGACCTTAAAATAATCCCAACAAGTGAAATAATCATTCTTGCCATTTTACAGATGAGGAATGGTGGGACCTGTGAGACTGAGTAACTTGCTCAAAGGTCAGCACCATTAGAAAGTGTCAAAACTGGGATTTAAACCCAAGTATGTCTGACTCAAAGAACTTGGGTTTGTTTTTTTTTTTTCCTGCTTTACTACACTGTCTCGGTAAATGTCATTTCAATTCTGGCTCTGCTGTGATCAAGCTCTGTGGTCCCCAGTGAGGATTCGTGCTGAGTCCTAGCTTTCTCACCTGTGACATGGGGATAATTATCTTCCCATCCTGCCCTCACTCCCAACACACACACACACACACACACACACACACACACACACACACACAGCTGTTGCCATGACTGAATGTTAAGAGTGTCAGAGATCCAGAGAGACATACAATTAGAGTCGTGAACATTACAACGGGTCATTACGACAAATGACTGGAGACCTTGCCAAGATCTGTCATTCAAGAAGGATTTACTGACACTCACTAGACAGTTTCTCCTAGCTCCAGAAAGTGATTTGCTGCAATGCATTTCATAATGATCTGCAACAAGACCTGAAACTAAGAAGTTAATACTCAGAAAATCCATTAGCCAAAACACTGCATTCGTGGAGCCTCTAGGGAATCACAGTTTCCCAGGACATTTTCTTGCTCCGTCATTTATATATATGTATTTGTACACAAACCTGTGTAGGCACACATGCACGTCTGTTACCAGCAGCCCGTTTCTAGAAAGCAGGATTCAGCAGAAGGAAGGCTGGGCTCAGGCTTACCACCAGGGAGCCGGTTATAAATGGGTTTGGGGCATTAATTTCAGTTTTGCAGAGGTTTCTGGAACAATGTCAGGAGACCTGGCTGAGGTGTCAGGAGAGATGGCTCATAATGCAGATTCTGCAGCTTACTAGTTGTATAACGTTGGGAAAGATCTGTGACCTCTCAGTCTCCGGTTTCTTTCACAAAAAAACAGGGGTAATGCCTTATCCTAGACAAATGAGTTAACCTCCCCAGACTGCCGTTTGCTCTGCTCTAAGACCAATGCCCCAGGTACCATGTGTCTATGGGCTCACTGTGTGCCCGGCCCTGTGCTGAGGCTCTGCGAGCATTCTTTCGCTCATCCTCACCGTCCTAAAGGACGGGACTACTATCTCCGTTCCATAGATGCAGAAGCCTACACTCAGAAGAGCTCAGGAATGCGCCCCAGGCCACCCAGTGTTTGGCTACGGAGTTAGGATTCAAACCTTCCTCTCTTTGATTTGAAACCCTCTGCTCTTCACCACCAAACCAAATTCCTGCTCACCAGGGAACTGTTGCAGGTGACATGCAATAACATTTTTAAAAATTTTTTTTCAAGATTTTATTTATTTATTTGACAGAGAGGAAGATCACAAGTAGGCAGAGAGGCAGGCAAAGAGAGAGGGGGAAAGCAGTCTCCCTGCTGAGCAGAGAGCCCGATCCCAGGACCCTGAGATCATGACCTGAGCCGAAGGCAGAGGCTTAACCCACTGTGCCACCCAGGTGCCCTGACATGCAATAATATTTATTACTATAATGTGTGCATTTTGAGAATGAAGAGGAGGAACAGGATACTGCTGCACTCCCCAAATTCAGGAAGCCAGCCGCACGGTGAACATGGGCAGGGGTGTTGGATGAAAGCCTCCCAGGCTGGAACAGCTGGAGAGCTGAAGGCCAGTTTGGCAGTGAGAGAGCCTTGCTGAAGACCAGGACAAAGCGCTCATGTCTGAGCAAAAGCACAACTTCCTTGAAGCTCATGATGTCCAAGGCAACTATGCTGGACACGGAGGAGAGGAAGGTGTGACTGTGAAGGCGGGATAACCCCTTCCTCATCCTGACCCTGCCCCAACTCTTACACTGAAAGAATGAAGGGACACTTGAGGCAGACACCACATTTTTAAACCTTAGGCAGCATCAAACTAAAAATAGAGCTGTGAGTCAAGTGTCTATTACTGAGTCTTCTGCCTCTGCACTCTGGAAACCAGACCGTTTCACTCCTCATCAACCCCATCATCCCAAGGCGCTCATTGCCATAACTCGGAGAGGCGGGGAGATAAGTGTTACTGGGAGTCTAATGAGCACTGGCTATGATGCTGGACCCTTTGTGATCTCGTCTGAGCTGCATGACAACCCTGTGAGGCAGGTTTTATCACTCCCATTTTATAGATGAGGACACTGAGGCTCGGGTTGGTGTGAGGACTTGCCCAGGGACACTCGGATTATAAGTGATGATGCTGGGAACAGAACCCAGGTGAGTCTGGGTCTGGAACACCTGCTCTTTCAAATACACATGCCTGCTACATTTTATTTTATTTATCTTTTTAAAATATTTTATTTATTTATTTGACAGACAGAGATCACAAGTAGGCAGAAAGGTAGGCAGAGAAAGAGGAGGAAACAGGCTGCTCGTGGAGGAGAGCCTGATGCAGGGCTCGATCCCAGGATCCCAGGACCAAGACCTAAGCCAAGGCAGAGGCTTTAACCCACTGAGCCACTCAGGTGCCCCGCCTGCTACATTTTAAAGAAAGAAGTTGAGCTTCACTTAAGTTTAGTGACTGAAGAAAGCAACAGTGCTATCCAATTCACCTTATGGCTCTGGAAGGATGCAGCAAAGCAGCCATCTGAATGATTCACTCCTATAACTGACAAGAAGACTCCCCTTGGTTATAACTTTGGCAACTGCTCAGTCTGTGTGGCCACCCCACGCCCTCCAGCTGGCTCAGGGAGGTGGAATTATTTATGTAACAATTTTGGTGGCCTCCTGCCTCAATATGATCATCAGAGACTTTTAAGTGGTAAGAATGCCATAAATCCTAATAAAGGACAAGAGAAGTCAGGGTCAGGGGAAGATAATGGGAGAGGATTTTCTGAAAAGCAGGGTAGTTGGTACAAAGGCAATAGAATAACCCCCAAAGTTTATGAAAACACTTCCTTAGAAATTCCTTCATCCAATGCTCATAATACCATGGGAGGTAAGTGTCAGAATCTCCATTTTGTAGGTGATGAAAATGTGGTTCCAAAAGGTTAAGGTCTAAGGTCCCAGGTCAGACAGAGGCTGGGACAAGAACCTCTATCTTCTAATTCCCACCCAGGGCTTCCCCCAACCCACCCACTCCTTAAAGTTGTGAAGACAGAAATCTGTGAGGCCTGTGAAAGAAAAACCCTGTAGTCTCGCTCCCCTGAATGACAGGAACAGCGAGCTCGGGTCAAGGCCAGAAAGAAACAGCATAATGACCAAAAGTCTAGGCTTGGAAATCAGAACCTTTTTTCAAATCCCACCTTATTTCTTTATCCAAATCCCACACTAATTGTGTGACCCTGGGCAAGTTACTTGATCTCCTTGCTTTGACTTTCTCACTTGCTGTGGTGGTTTTTTAAGATTCATTTATTTGAGAGAGAGAGAGAGAGAGAGTGGGAGGAGAGGCAGAGGGAGAGATTCCTCAAGCAGAGCTTTTGCTGAACATGGAGCCCAGTGTGGCGCTCGATCTCCTGACCCTGCGATCAGGACCTAAGCCAAAACCTAGAGCCGGACACTCAACCAACTAAGCCACCCAGGCGCCCCTTGACCTCCCCACTTGTAAAATGTGGCTAATAATGGTATCTATCTCACATATCAATTAAATCAAAAAGAAAAACAAACAGTATATGCCCAGTGCCTGGCACCAGGGCAAATACCTGGTGAATTAATTGTCACCGTTTTTATCATTATCGTCATGAAGGAAGGTGCCCAGCACACTGCTTGGCCCACAGGCCCACACTGCTCAGGGAATACTGTCCCCTCGCCTTCTCCATGTTCTCACTCCTCCCAGGACAGAAGCTCCCCATCCTGTTGAGGGGAGGTCGAGGGCTGGAAAGTGGGAGAAAAGAGGGTGTTCCTCCCAGGCAGCCTGACTGGGTCGGCCTTGTTTTGTGGGGGCAATGCGCTGCTACATGAAGTCGTTAATCCTGCTTCGTGTGATGTGCTTTCAAGTCACTCCCCGACATTAGCGATTCCATCTGGGATTTTCCTCAAGGAGACACAATCCTTACGTGTATGGGCTCCTACTGAGGACCAAACCCTCACACTGGCTTCTCAACATCTAGGGTGGAAATCTTGCAGGCTGAGGAGATCCCTGCAAAACATGGCGAAGAAAGCTGTCCCTGCCCATGACCAGACTATTGCAGTGGCAAGAATAATCACAGGATGGTCACATTGATGTAACAGTATTTTGATGTAACAGTATTAAACGCATGACGACACCATACCCTAGAGCAGGACCATTCCACAAAAACACTATCTGTACAGACATGAAGGAAAAAATGACTTAAGTGGTCCCGCTTTCTCTACAGAGAACTCACCTTTCTCTACAGAAACTACCTGACCTCTCCAAAGAGTCAGAAGTCTTCACCCAATCTCCTATCAGGTAGTTCTATTTGGATGTTCCACAGACATTGCACACTCAGTTAAGTTCAAAATTACACCCATCACCTTACCTCTAGCCTGCTCTTCTTTCCACTTTCCATGTATTACCCTTCTTGGTCAGTGATGGCGCATCCACCCAGTCTACCGAGCAGGTCACCAGATACCAGCCACCATCCTACCTGTTTCTCTCCTTCCTTTCTCAAGCCTATTCAGACTGGGTCACTGAATCCCAATAAGCTGAGCTCGGTCTTTCAAATCTCTTCTCACTTTCTATCTCAGTTTCTCAGTTTGCCGCTACTCATTTCAGGTCTTCATCACCCCTCCCTTAAGGTAATGCTCTGGCATCTCTACTCATCTCTCTGCTTCCAGACCCTCTTCCCTTCAATTAAAAACCCTCCTGTCCCCAGGACGATTTTTTTTTAAGATTTTATTTTTATTTATTTGATAGATACAGATCACAAGTAGGCAGAGAGGCAGGCAGAGAGAGAGAGGAGGAAGCAGGCTCTCCACGGAGCAGAGAGCCGGACGCAGGGCTCAATCCCAGGACCCTGGGATCATGACCTGAGCTGAAGGCAGAGGCTTTTAACCCACTGAGCCACCCAGGCGCCCGCCCAGGACGATTTAAAATGCAAACTGGACCATGTAACAATCAGCTTTATCTGGCATGTGTATCCAGTCATTCAATCAAACACTTACCTAGATGTTGCTGTGAAGATATTTAGTAGATGTGATTAACATCTATAATAAATTGGCTTTATGGAGAAATTCTTCTGGATGATTTGGGTGGGCCTGATCCAATCAGTTGAAAGGCCTTAAGAAGAAGAGACCCCTTTTGCTGTTTGTCTTCAAGATGGCTCCACTGCTTGTCCCACTAACAGTTTAAAGGCAATAGAGTCATCAAGTTCATCTCCTCCCCACTGCCCATATTTCTGTTGCCACGGCTGGCTCCTTGGCCTTGACCTCACTGCAAGCTGACCAGGAGCCAGGAGGCAGTTAACATTCAACACTCAGAACTTCTACCATTAGGCCTGCCCTTACATTTATATCCAGTTAAACATTACTTTGTTGGCTTCAGCTCACATTTCAACAATCGTTTTGTTCCTGATTTTGTCATTCTTCACATACCCTCCCAGTTTTCTGATATCTCAGAAAGTGGAACACTCATTCTTCTCTGCCTTCATGGGGGCAGTCTGAGGCTGGAAACCTCGACAGCCATTAGAGATCCCTCTGTAGCTCTTATCAATCTACTACTGAATAATTTGGGAGAACATCACCCACCAATAGTGAATCTACCACATTGGATATCTAGCCCCTTACAATGTAGAGTAGCCAGGACAATGCTCTTCTCCTTGAGAAAGTTACTTAACCTCTCTGTGCCTTAGTTTTCCCATCTATGAAACAAGCATAGTAACAGTACCTACCTTATGTTTAATGTAAGAATCAATCAATAATGCATATAAAATGTGCATTATTGCACATTTATAAAATGTATACCTGGTCCATGCATAAAACCATACATGGTCCATAGTAAGGACCAATAATGTCAGCTATTACTGTTAATATGGCCAATAAATATTTAAGAGTTGGTAATTTACTGTGTTGACTTATTTTCCTTTACCTTCCCCAAACCTGAGTTATTGAGGTCTTTTATGTTTTATACTTTTATGTTTTATAACTGCAATTAAATTCATATAGCAGCCCCTGAAAGAGCCTTAAATTTGGGGGAATGAAAGGAAACAGGTGTACTTTCTGTACTGCACTGGGCCACATGTGCTAAGAACCTGTGACCTGCTACAGAGGAGGGAAACGGAGGACACAATGGGTCTACTGGGGACAAGCAGCAGTAAAGTCAATGGCTCCCCATGCCACGGATGCCAGGTCACAGTGACAAGGGTGGGACCTTTGGAGCTCACCTCCAGTGTTGCTGAAACTATGTTTCCAAAGAGGTGTGATGATGCCAACTGGAGCCAAGACTCAAGGGCTATCATCCTGGGCTTAGCCTCTGACTTGCAAATCATTTCCTCGCTTAGGCCTGCACTTCCTCTTTTGTGGCGATTAGACCCTCTCTGAAGTCTCCTCTACTTGTAAAGTATGTGGTTCTATGACCCCAGGTCTCTTCTTAGATTAGAGCAGCTAAAATTCTGCTCCCCTCCCTCAGGAAGGCAGGCTCCTCCCACAGTAGATGCCCATAAACATTTGGCCATTCACTCCATCTGGAAAATTAAGCTTTTAAAATGCATTTGTCCAAGAGTCCCTATCATTTTACTTGGGGTTTTTGTTGTTGTTTGCCTTCTGTTATGTATTGCCATTTGTTCAATCTTTTTACAAGTCAGTTCCCAACTGATGGAAATAAATTATCTTCATATGTAGAATTCTTCTTCTAAGAGGTGCTGCCTGAATAAAATGGATGGACTCATATAACTCACAAAACCCACCATTGCAAAGGGCCTGGTTTGAAGGCTTCTGGTCTGGGTGGCTTACCTTCCATCGACTTGTGGCTTGCCTTGAAGGCTCTGGGCCACTCTGGGGCCACTTCCTCTGACCTCTGCAGCTGTGGGCTACAAAAGCAAGCTAGGAACTTCCCACTAACCAGGACTGAGCCCAGGCTTTTATCTCTATTCTCTTCCAAAAGCCCCACTTAACCAACTGGGAAGAACTAAATAAAGTATAAATCCACCAAGGGAAAGAGAACAGAAGGAGAAACAGCAGACAAGATAGCACAACACATTTCAGATGAGGAAGAGATAGAGGAGATAACCAACTTCTCAGAGTGGAGCCAGCTGCAGCCCAGTGTGGGCTAAGGAGACAGTAAAAATGGAACCCGCTTTTCTTACAAAGCTTGGGGAAGCCTCAGGACTGAGAGGTACCAAGTGCCTTTGAAAGTGGGGTAAAGACACAGCTGAAATTAGAGGGATTGGCTGAAAGCATATGTATGGGATGGTTAGATTCTCAGACTCTCCCAACACACATAACAGGCAATCTACTTCCCAAGGTAACACTTGATATTTGTTCCCTGAAGAAACTGACCCAGGGAGGCTCTGGACTCGGGAAAAAACCAGAAGCACTGGATGGTGGGAGTGACAATAAGGATGAAATTAACAGTTTCAGTGACAATCTGTGTATGAGTGATGGGACCCCAGGCCTCCCTCCTCCCTCCTGTTCCAGAAAGTCAACAGCCAGGCATATATATGCCAAAGTAAGAGATTAGAAAAAAGCCCATAATACTGATCTCTGGAAGTCCACAAATGAAAAAGCTTCCTTCATTCCTCTGTCCCTCATCTTACAGGGAAGTCTACTAGTCAGTGAGCCCTCTCCATGCACACAGAGCTTAACGTAGTATCTCACTTTCCAATATGAACAGACAGCTAAAGATCACCATGGTTCTAGAGAGGAAAGCCTCTGCAACAGTCCAGGCCTCAACACCTCAAAGGAGCAGCAGGATAGAGTTTTATAAAGGAACCATTCACAGAGGCAGGGACAATGTTTAGGGAAAGCAACAAGGAGAGTTTCGTGGCCTGGGACCACTAGGGAAAGCTAGAGCTTTACCACCTCTCAGCCAGTAGAGGCAAGGGAAGGCTGTGGCTAGTGGAACCAGAGAGGGTAGAGTTATGGAGAGGGATGCGAGGTGGCAGGAGCTGTGGCAACCAAGCAGGGATCCAAGCCGGGGGAATAAACACCCTGTCCTTACCTTGTTCTGGCCCCCAGATCTCCTGCTGTGCCTCTCATTAGCTGAATCCCACCAGAAGCCAGAGGGCAAGGGAGCCTGCTGGCGCAGGCCACAGAGATAAGTCTCCTGATGCAGGCCAGAGAGATCCATTTCCTGGGAGACACATAACAGGGTGCAAAGGGTACTTATGGGGGGCAACAAACAACTTTCAGTGAGTCTCCAAGAGGTAAGACAAAACCCCAAATAAAGAAAAAAGTGGACAGAGAAAGGCAGAGGGCAAAAGAAAAACATTTTTAAGACACTACAATAATATCCATTGAGAAATAATAGATGACAAGGCTGCATTATAATCAAGAATAGAAAATTAATTTTTAAAAAAAGGATTGAAGAAGAAGAAAGAGTGCTTGAAAATTTAAAAAGATGGCCAAAATAAAAATTTCATTTCACGAGACCAGTACTCTAACCCCTGAGCTACGGAGCCAAAAATTTCATTTCAAAGGTTGGAAGATCAAGTCAATGAAATTTCCCAGAAAGTGATCCAAAAAGTAAAAAGATGTCTAAGAGGAGAGAAAAACCAAGAAAATTAGAAGGTAAGTCTAGGAGGTTCAATATACAGCTAAGAAGTCCCAGAAAGTGAGATTTGAGACAAATAAGGAAAAAACTATAAAAGACTATTTTAAGAAAAATCTCCCAGAACTGAAGGGCATAAGCCTCCAACAGAGGGTTCAGTGAGTACCAGGACAAGGAATAAAAGAACACCCACACCAAAGCACATCATCATATAAGTTCAAAGCAATGAAGAGAAAAAGAAACTCCTAAAAATTTCAAAGAGGGAAAAAACAAAACAAAACAACAAAAAACCTGGTCTCATACAAAGGAATAGAAATTAGGGAAAAAAAAAAATGACAGACTTCTCACTAATAACACTAGAAGCTAGAAGACAATGAAAAACCTCCAAAAACCAGAAGGAAAAGGACTTGCAATCCTGAATCCTACACACAACTAAAATGTCAAGTGGGAGAACAGAATACATGTATTTTCAGAAATTCAAGGAATCAAAAAATTTATCTCCAGCTACTCTTTCCCAGGGGGTTACTGGAACCTGTGCTCCACAAAGTAAGAGACCAATCTCAAGAAGGAGGAAGACAGAGAGCAGATGAAACAGGGTTTAACACAGGAGAGCAGTAAAAAGAAATCACATGGTAGCAGCGGTGTAGACCTGGGGTAAGCATTTCCGCCGGAACCAGGAGGCAGGGCTCTGGAGTGGGCTGGGGGTGGGGACACTGCTAACAGACTTGACATATCTGACCATATGAAAAGAGTATCAAGAGGTGAAGAGGCGGGTGCCTGGGCGGCTCGGCTGGTTAAGAGTCTGGCTCTTGATTTTTGGCTCAGGTCATGATCTCAGGGTCATGAGATCAAGGCCTATGTCGGGCTCCACACTCAGCTGGGAGTCTGCTTGAGTTTCCCATCCTCTGCCCCTCCCACTGTTCGCATGCACTCCCATACTGTCTCTCTCTAAAATAAATAAATCTTGGGGCGCCTGGGGCTCAGTGGGTTAAAGCCTCTGCCTTGGGCTCAGGTCATGATCCCAGGGTCCTGGGATCGAGCCCCGCAGCATCGGGCTCTCTGCTCAGCGGGGAGCCTGTTTCCCCCTCTCTCTCTCTGCCTGCCTCTCTGCCTACTTGTGATCTCTGCCAAATAAATAAATAAAATCTTTAAAAAAAATAAATAAATCTTTAAAAAAAAAGAGATGAAGAGGTGTTTTACAGATTTTGGGGGGCATTTGGGAAGAATTAATGGTTAGCATACAGAAAATCAAACAAAGGAAGAGGGGAAAAAACAAAAAACAACAGCCAGGCAATACCCCAGAAAAAGAGAAAGTACAGCCCAGGAGCTCTATCATGATATGTTACTTGGCTCAGCAGTGAGAAAGGTATTTACACTGATCTTAATAACAGACTAATGATTTCAGTACAGTGGGAGGATGGAGGGAGAGGAAATGGGGGTGGTGGTATAAGATAATTAATTTTTATTTACATTTAAAAATCAATAGAGGTAATTTGCTTTATTTATATACCTATTTATTTATTTAGAGAGGGGGAGAGAGAACAAGAGAGAGTGATGGGGAGGGGCAAAGGGAGAGGGAGAGAGAGAATCTTAAACAGACTCCATGCCCAGCGCCGAGCCTGACGTGGGGCTCGATCTCATGACCCTGAGATAACGATCTAAGCCAAACTGACTGAGCCACCCAGGTGCTCCTAAATTTTATTTTATTTTTTTTTTTAAAAGGTTTTATTTATTTGTTTGAGAGACAGAGATCACAAGTAGGTGGAGAGGCAGGCAAAGAGAGAGGGGGAAGCAGGCTCCCCGCTGAGCAGAGAGCCCGATGCGGGGCTCGATCCCAGGACCCTGAGATCATGACCTGAGCCGAAAGCAGAGGCTTTAACCCACTGAGCCACCCAGGCGCCCCCTTAAATTTTAATTTATATTAAGAAACCAATAGATATAATTTGTTTTACTTAAAACTGATATCTCTTAAAATTTTTATTTTATTTTATTTACTTAACAGACAGAGATCACAAGTAGGCAGAGAGGCAATTAGAGAGAGAGGAGGAAGCAGGCTCCCTGCTGAGCAGAGAGCCTGATGCAGGGCTTGATCCAAGGACCCTGAGATCATGACCGGAGCCGAAGGCAGAGGCTTTAACCCACTGAGCCACCCAGGTGTTCCTAAAACTGATATCTTAAATGAACATTTGGTTTAGAAACAGAGATAAATACCTGAAAAGAATTCAAAATGGCTGGCTCTGGGAATGGGTCTTGGGGTGGAAAAAGGTGAGGCAGATACTGCTATTAAGCCTTTTAGTATTTTTTTACTTATTAACTACATATATGTGTGTGTGCGTATATATACGCACGCGCGCGTG
>RCUC01089251.1:0-10335 GCA_003697995.1 Taxidea taxus jeffersonii
ATAAGACAAAGTTGGGATAGATCAAAGGTTAAGGTTCTTTTATACCCAAGCCTGATTTCTCATTTTAATGCTATACTCACTGGTAATGTAATAAACCTCCTTAAGCTGCCACTCACCTGAAAGAAGGTCTCAAAGCCAAGAATCCTTGTAACTCAAACTCTTCTGGAAGTGGTGTAGCTACAGAAAGGTAGAAAGCAAGATTTGTAAACATTTTAATTTAAAAACTGTTATTCACCACAGTGTTATTCACTAAATCAAGGAAATGACAACCTTCTATATAATCTTATCTGCTAATCTCTTATAATCTGCTATCTATAACGATCAGAGTTCTCTGCTCTTCTCTTATAGTAATCCTGATAACAGAATTCATCTATCAAATCCCTACAGGTTGCCTCTGGGTCCTTGACACTGTCCCCTATTACTTACCCACTACTCAACGCTGAGGGGATGGAGACAATGGGACCTTTCTTCCCTAGCAGCCTTAAAACTTCACAGCCTCAGATCCAGTAATCGAATTGTTTAGATTATCTCCTTGTTTTACTCAAAGTGTTGAAAAACAACACCGACATCACCCAGGAGCAATAAATGTAGAAACTTAGGCACTATCCCAAACCTACCAGTTTATGATTCATCATAAACCGCATTTTAACAAAATCCCAGGTGATTCATTGCAGATTAACACTTGAGAAGCACTATCTGACAGGAGTAAAATAATCAGAAAGGAGTCAACTACAGATTGTTCAGTGCAGAATTATTTATAATGGGGAAAATTTTAAAGGAAATAGACAATGATTAAATGCATGATGGCAAAGGGCGCCTAGGTGGCTCAGCTGGTTAAGCAACTGCCTTTGGCTCAGGTCATGATCCTGGAGTCCCAGGATTGAGTCCCACATTAGGCTCCCAGCTCCAGGAGGAGTCTGCTTCTCCCTCTGACCTTCTCCCCTCTCATGCTCTCTCTCTCTCTCAAATGGATAAATAAAATCTTAAAAATTAAAAAAAAATTTTTTTAAAATACATGATGACATATCCAACAGGGCAGATATTATGCAGCCAGTAAAAATCATGTTTCAAAAATGTCTAAATGGCAAAGGAAAATGCTAACAACATAATGTTAACTTTAAAAAGCAGGGGCAGGGGCGCCTGGGTGGCTCAGTGGGTTAAAGCCTCTGCCTTCGACTTGGGTCGTGATCCCAGGGTCCTGGGATCGAGCCCCGCCATTGGGCTCTCTGCTCAGCGGGGAGCCTGCTTCCTCCTCTCTCTCTGCCTACCTGTGATCTCTGTCAAATAAATAAATAAAATCTTTAAAAATAAAAATAAAAAGTAGATGCAAAGCTGTACCTGAAAGCAATCACAGGCCAGGTGTATATACACATAAGAAAAATGTCCCAAGAAATACACTATCACATGAGTAAGTACAAAGTATCTTTGTATGAGAGAACCATAGGTGACTCCTGTTCTTAATGTGTGAATGTCCCAGATGTTCTATAATAAGCAGGTATTACTTTAACGGAGTAATACTGTTCCCATTAGCTCCTTTAAAAAAAAAAATAGTAAGAATGAGGAGGAAAGAAGAAGAAGAGAATTTAAAGGACTCCTATTCAAATGTAGCTAAATAGGAGAATATGCTGCTGGGAGAAATGTTAAGAACATTACCTCTAATTCTATCCTTTTAATCATGATGAGTATAGAGTTTAAAGTCACTTCTGAGATACTGGAACTTAAAGTCACTAAGTTAAACACTTAACAACAAAAGCCCGTTTTTTCTCTGGCCTTAAGCCTAATATTGGTGATATAGAACAATGTCAACAACATAAGATTAAGATAGCCCTTACCATTAGTACTTGAAAGATCCTCTTCATGGGGATGGAAACTATTTAGGAGAGAAATTAGCCAGGGCCAAATGCTGTAAATTAAAGAGACATTTCAGACTTTTTTTTAAAATAGAGAAACCAAAACACTAATAAGCCATCACAATGTTATTTAGGGCCTAGACTTTATGTACTTTTCCCCCTTGCTTCAGCATTTTAAAGGCTGTAGGTATGATTTCCTAAAACCTATTTGCAAAGATGTCTAGATAAAAGATACAAAAAAAGGGTCAAAGATGTACATCAGAGACCTACTATGGCAGATCATTTCCCAGGCTCCTAATTTAACAATTAGTGAAAATAATTTGCTAAACACTGATAACGGATATTTACTGAGAACACACTGTCTAGAGAAACAACATATTGTGTTTTCAAAGCTGTCATATACATTATCAGTTATGGAACCCATTGCTGGTTCTTAATCTGTGACAGGATAGGGGACACCACAGACAAATTACATCCTCTGTTCAAGGGTGGTAAGTATGCCTTTTCTTTATGATACAAAAAAGTCCACATATTGTAAAATTATCAAGGTAGACTGAAAGCTTTCATTTGTCACCATAAAATCAAAAGCTCCTAAGAAACATCAGAATTATTCTGAGTAGAGATTACAGAGAAAATGGTGAGAGCCAAAATAATTTCCAATCTTCTATGCTCAAAACAAGCAAACATAACTTAAACTGGGTGTTACTCTAAGGTAAACAAAAAATAATGGAAAAAGTAAAAAAAAAAAAATCACTTCTCTTCAACTTCTAAACAGAGAATTGGAGTATACTGTAGTAGGTAAGAAGCAAACTGGTTTTATTTCAATTTCATTTTGAAATGTGAAAAATGTTTCTTCCCCACGATGGCAGCCAGGAATGGGGGGGAACCCACAGAGAGCCAAAAATCCTTAAGATTGTGCCTCACACGAGAAATTTAAACAAATAAATAAAAATCACACAAAGAGGTCTCTGGTTCAATTTCCAGAGAGTAGGTAGAAAATACAAGTATTCCATTGTTCAAATGTTGTGTTTTAGGAGGTGGTTTCTACATATCTAGGACTATCAAACAAAAAAAGCACACAAGCTAACATGAAATTCTAAGATACTTACTACTGTCTTTCATCTACCACTGCCTCCTGAAAGACCCTGGGTCTGAGTCTCAGCCAGTCCATGGAGACCTTGACTGCAGGAAGGGGATAGGCATTGTAGGACTCCTCTTGAGACTTGTTCTGGAGAGGACACTTGCACAGGATGCCAAGAAAAGACACTTAAAGGAAAAATGGATTCAGAAAGCATAAGATATTTGAAACTATGCACCAGTCCAAATTAAACTACCATTATGAGTCTTCTGCTATATCCTACTTAACACAAATACCTTACAGCTTTTTCCTAAAAAGGTATTTTTTTCCCATGTTAAAAATGTTACAGGCATAACATGATAAAAATGTTACAGGGGTGCCTAGTTGGCTCAGTCAGTACCGCATGTGAGTCTTGATCTCAGGGTTGTGAGGATGAGCCCCATGCTGGGTGTAGAAATTACTTAAAAATAAAATCTTATTAAAAAAAAAAAAAGTTACAAGGGCACCTGGGTGGCTCGGTCAGTTAAACGACTGCCTTTAGATCAGGTCATAATCCCAGGGTCATGGGACTGAGCCCCACATTGGGGTCCCTCCTGTTTCTCTCTCTCTCCCTCTGCTGCTCCCCCTGCTCGTGTGCTCACTCTCTGTGTCAACTAAATAAAATCTTAAAAAAAGAGTTACAGATATAGTTGATGAGGGGAATATGAGTAGATAAAAGGATAGAACTTAGGGTTTAGGCCTCCAGATTCAATATTAGGAAATATAGGACACGTTTTCTTATGTCACTAGTACTCTGTGACAATGATGAAGATGCCTAACATTATGCTTTCCAAAGAAGACAGCACAGAAAATTAAATGATTTAATACTTACTAAAGAGGGCCAGCAACTGTGTCCAACACAGCTGCTCATCTTGGCTATAACTATGCTGCTCCGTTTCATTGCTAAAGTCACGAAGGTGATGAAGTTGAAACAGGTTAATGACAGTGACGTGAACTAACTGCTGAGAGTTGAAAGCTTTCTGGAATAGCAGCCTCTGTAAAAGATGACAGAAACACGGCATACGTTATCAAGAATAGGAGCCACCTTCCACACAAGAATTAAACTGGTGGTCTGCATTTACAGTCACAGGACTAACAGAGATACAGGTAAGTAAATGTCTCCACCCTTAATCCCAGGATTTTAAAGGAGTCTGATGTGGTCTGATGTTTCTCCTGCTGACTCTCTGCCTTCAAAGGAATTAGCCCAGACACCACAGGGCTCTTTGAGCTGTTTTTCATGATACTTTTTTCCCCTGTAAACTGTGTTTTTTAATATGATGAGAAAAAAGTTTTGGGAATAAGTCAATAAATATATACATCTTAATCCATTAGAAGCAGTTTTGTAAGGGAAATTTCAAACAAAGACTAAAAAATGTTTTGAACTGTTGGTTATATGTATATAAGTTATACATAAAGAATGACTTCCAAAATTTGTCATAAAATTTACTCTTTCAAAGGCTTGACACACTTAAATAAACTTATTTATAAATGGGGTAAATAATAAGAACCTACTTTGGAACATGGGGTACATGATCTACTAAGACAATAAATAATGTATTATAGGTAACTTCTACATCTTAGAAAAGCACATGCATGATCTTCATCATCAAATTCCTTTTACTTAATAACTGTGTGTTGTTCACAGCAACCTGCTAACCAGGTTATTATGAGAAAGAAATCTCTGACCATGCTCTCAGCTAGTAGCCTCAACTTAGTCACCCTTTTACCCTAGCATCTGCAGTAATTTTAGTTTATTTCCATATAAAATATTTTTCAAACACAAGTTCCTAATAAAGCTGATAGCTACTAGAGATGATATTCTGGCTTCACCGTATGCTTAACCTACAGTCAACCTCCTTCCCTCTTAGGAAATGGAAACAAGTGGGGATTCACTGTCACTTGGCTTATGGTGGGAAACAGACAACCTTATTTACAGTTCTACCAGCAATGACAAGAGAGCCTACCATCTGAGAAATTTAGAGCTGCCTTTATCCAGCTCCAAAGATTTTTCTTTTCTATTTACATAAAGAACCTGAAATATCCACAGTAAGTTTAATGATTCTATTAGCAAGGTCTTTTACATTATCATGGAAGAAAAGTACAATTCAATTTCACTTAAACTCCTCTCTCTCTCAGCCTCCTTGCCATCTGCCATTCCAGTATATATATCTAGAATGCTTATTCCTTTTCCAAAGGCATCAAGCATTTTTCTTTCCTTTCCTCAAAACATTCTGAAATTGTATCTCTTCTTCAGAGTTCTCCATAGAAGTTCTCCTTCAATCTCCACATACAACCTTTTAAACTGACCATTTACACAAATATAGAATACTGGAATAAAAAGAGAATTATAGCTTCTATTTTTCAAAAAGCATTTTTCCTTATGGGTAAAATTAAACAATGTATCTATTAGTCCACCGGCATTTTATTTTAGATGGCAATACCCAACAGAAGACAAACACAGCCCTTTAAGGGATTTTCTAGTGTATGCACAGAAACATTAATGCATATGAGTGCACCCTAAGTACTAGCAAATGATAATGTAAAATTTCAAGAAAGCACAGACTTTGTCTTAGTCTCCCTTCTATCCCCAAGAGCCCAGAGAAGTGTATGGTACACAGGAGGTACTCAATAAGTACGTAGTGAAGGCACACACAACTCTGTAGGTAAATGTCTAACTATTTCATTGTAACTTCATAAAATTTAGATTGCACTGTAGTAAGTGCAGCGCCTCACCGGGAACAAAATCAGATCAGAGCTGACACAGTGTTACTCAAAGATGCCTTCAAGAGCAGTTTGGAATATACTGAGCTAAATACCATGAAAAAACAGTACATAGTGAACATAGATAAAAAGCCTGTGTCTCATTTCCTAAACCCTAGGCCTTTTTATCTTTCAACAAACCTCAACTCAGGAGCTGAGGACTGCTAGTTACACAGGCACACTGAATTTTACATGTAGATTATACTAATGATCTACATATCCTTTAGAAACACTTTTGCAGATTTACTCAACTACGCTAAAATTTCACTCCAACAATGTTCTTCTGATGTTTCAGAAATGAGTAAAGTTTAAAATAGATCTGCCTCATACTATGTTTAACTTCAAAGCTTTGGAACGATTCTTCAAAGTATATTTACAATTGCCCACATATCTCCCCACAACTTTATATACAGAAATATGTACTTGAGGGGCGCCTGGGTAGCTCAGTCAGTTAAGTGTCGGACTCTTAGTTTTGACTCAGATCATGATCTCAGGGTCCTGTGACTGAGCCCCAAACTAAGGCTCCACCCTCAGTTGCTCAGGGCAGAGTCATTTGTCCCTGCCCCTTCCCCCAGCTCATGTGTACATGCTCTCTCTCAAATAAATAAATAAATGAAATCTTTATACATTTATACTTTAAGAGAATATTGGTATCTGAGGTTGAATCAAATGCAAATGACTAGATTCTAGACCAGAATAACTTACACAGAGAAGATCTCATTTCCCCCTCTTTCCCCACTTAGGGAACATATCTTTCATAGACACAGAGCCAGGAACAATCTCAAGAGGTCATCTGATCCAATCCCCTGCTAATTTATAGAACTGTACCTAAACCATCCACAAAAGATGGCTGTCGAACACGACTTACAAGCTCTCAAAAGAGAGAATCACCAGCAACCCCTACAGATCTCTTTTTTAAGATTTAAGATTTAATTTCAGTTCTGACCTCAAAAACAGACAAAGATATTTTAAAATAATCCATCTATCTGAACACTTAAAATGAAACTTTTCAAACTTGTTCGTTCTGTCCAGACAGAACAGCTTAGGGCATAAAAATTAGCTGTTCCTTTCATATACCTGACTCTATAAATCATGGGTTAAAAGTTTAAATAGGCCACCAAAAGAAGCAGAAAACAGCAGGGGACTCTAGAAGCTTATTTTAAAACAAACTATTTCTATTATAGTTATTTAGTACAACCTCTTATACATACGAAGTATCAACTACAAAATGATTATCTGTAAAAACTACTTCCCATTGACTATATTTGGCTAATTTATGTCTCTTAAGTATCTAATAAGCTCTATAATTTCTGGACTATGTTACTTTTTAAATACTTATGAAACTGTAAGGCAGTTAGAGATAATTCCCCAAGTAAGAGATACCCAGAAGTAATCAAGAAATAAAAAATGTTCTTTAGACTACCTTGTTTTATGTTGATCCTAGTGACTAAAACAGGGACTGACAGGCAGTCAAGTATTTGTTGAATAAATGAATTAAAAACAAAGTTAATATTTAATCTTGACTCCTCCCATATTTTATATACTATACTACATATAAATTGCTAATTTAACATACTAATAAAAGATCATCTTTATGCGAACAAAGGTTATTTGATTTCATCTCCTTACACAAATTGATAAAATATAGTCCTGCTGAGGGAAATTCTCCTTCCTTTCCTTCAAACTACCACAAATCCCAATGGATCAAAGCACGATGAGAATAAAGAACTAGGTTTGCAGAATGGAAATATTATAAAGTAGGTTCCAGAATCCTACCTAAGAATATAAAAACCATCAAAAGTATACTTTCAAAACCGAGAAAGAAAGGTGCCTGATCTGAGAAGGAAGGAAGGAGAAGTTGTTTTTCCTCACTTCAGCACTCTCTGCCAAATGGCAGCTATTTAATGCAAACGCTGCTGCTATGTTTCTCTATAGATGGTATCTCTGTTTAAAGTGAGGGGATGCTGTATGCAAGAATTCCATATGCTTCAAATTTAATTTTTACCAACAGTTCATAGTTAAGTAATCACATAAAAACTGGAAGTCAGCTTCCCCTAAATTTTATGCTTCCTGTTAGACAAGACAAAAAACTCTCCATTTTTAAAATCTAACCTTGAACTGTTCTTCCAATTTCTCTCGAAGAGGGCTCAACTTTTCCAAGCTCTTACTCAGGTACACATGACCGTGGAATTTAATAAAGGCCTTGATGAAGTCAGAAACACCCCATTTGGTTTTCACCTCATCCCGGCTGAAATGAAAGAAAAATTTCCATGAATCTTAAGCAGCAAAATGGCTAATACCTCTTTACAGAGGTTTCAGTCTGCAAAAAACACATTATTTGAGCACCTGATACACAAGGAGAGGATTCTGCATCTAACTTTTCATCTCCAACACACTCAGAGGGGTCATCAGTATTGGGCAGCCTGTATTCCTCTACTAGGAACAAATAACATGCAGATTGCTTGAAACTCAGCAACGACTACATGCAAAACTATTAAAATATATCTGTGTTTTTAAAAATTAGGCAAACAGAAGAGCAACACAGGTAACTATTAGTTCTTGCATGCCCAAATTTGACAGGTGAAGGCCCCCAGATTACACCAATTCCTGTTGTAAAAGTCAACCCTACCTTTCCAGTGCTTTAGAAAGTGCTTTTTGTAGATTAGTGGAGGCAGCTGGGAAAGGGAACTTCACAGCGATGCTTCTGCAGTAGTAGAAAATTGTGGTCAGATGGTCTCCTTTGGAAGAAGCTAAGATAGCCAACTGATTATAAGGCTGACCTAGAGGAGAAAGTGAAGATTCTAAAGTAACCCAAGATGCACAGTCTTGCTATCAGAATACAGATGATCAGTTTTTAAACCTTTAAGTTAATAATGCAGAGTATTTTATAAAGTAAATCTCATGACTACTTCATTACAAATGGGCATAATTTAAAGTAGCAAACTCCCACAACAGCACATACTATGTTTAGGTTAAGAAGTACACAGTAAGGGAAGAGAGTACTATTACATTTAAATAAGACCTTAGAAAGGGCTAGACAGCAAATCTTCTTGGCTTTATGGGCTTAAGAGTCTCTATGGCCACTGTAACCGGAAAGCAGTCACAGCCAGTAGGAAACCATATGCGCACTGTCACCTCCTGCTTCAAAGGGGCTCCTTTGAGAATCAAAAATTTCAACATGGCTTAACAGGAATGACGTGGATCACCAAACAAGAACCACTGTTAATTCCGATTCTGAGGTCATCAAAAGACAAAAGCCCTGTCTTTTAGGTAATAAAATATAATTTTTCTATTAAGGAAATGGTGGTATTAAGGGATAATTATTCTGTAAGCAATTAAGGAAGCCAAAGTTAACTTGTTGAAACAATTTTAGATCACAGTGGGAGATATTCTATTTATACTGGTTTACTGAGAACAATAATCTTTTTTTTTTTTTTAAAGATTTTATTTATTTATTTGATAGACAGAGATCACAAGTAGGCAGAGAGGCAGAGAGAGAGGAGGAAGCAGGCTGTCCGCAGAGCAGAGAGCCCGATGCGGGGCTCGATCCCAGGACACTGGGATCATGACCCGAGCCAAAGGCAGCGGCCTTAACCCACTGAGCCACCCAGGCGCCCCTGAGAACAATAATCTTATTAAAATATTCATTTCTGAGATACCACCTGACACCAGTCAGAATGGCTAAAATTAACAAGTCAGGAAATGACAGATGCTGTTGAGGATGCAGAGAAAGGGGAACCCTCCTACACTGTTGGTGGGAATGCAAGCTGGTGCAACCACTCTGGAAAACAACATGGATGTTCCTCAAAAAGTTGAAAATAGAGCTACCTTACGACCCAGCAATTGCACTACTGGGTATTTACCCTAAAGATACAAACGTAGTGATCCGAAGGGGCACGGGCACCCGAATGTTTATAGCAGCAATGTCCACAATAGCCAAACTATGGAAAGAACCTAGATGTCCATCAACAGATGAATGGATAAAGAAGATGTGGTGTATATATATATACATATATATATATGCAATGGAATACTATGCAGCCATCAAAAATTGAAATCTTGGGGCACCTGGGTGGCTCAATGGGTTAAAGCCTCTGCTTTCGGCTCAGGTCATGATCCCAGGGTCCTGGGATCGAGCCCCGCATCAGGCTCTCTGCTCTCTGCTCTCTGATCAAATAAATTTATTTATTTGATCTCTGTCAAATAAATAAATAAAATCTTAAAAAAAAAATTGAAATCATGCCATTTTCGACGACGTGGATGGAACTAGAGGGTATTATGCTTAGCGAAATAAGTCAATTGGAGAAAGACAACTATCATATGATCTCCCTGATATGAGGAAGTGGAGGTGTAACGGGGGGAGGGGGTTGGGGGGTAGGAAAAGAATAAATGAACCAAGATGGGATCAGGAGGGAGACAAACCAAAAGAAACTCTTAATGTCACAAAACAAACTGAGGGGGGTCGGGGGGAGGGGTCTAGGGAGAGGGTGGTGGGGTTATGGACATTGGGGAGGGTATGTTCTATGGTTAGTGCTGTGAAGTGTGTAAACCTGGTGATTCACAGACCTGTACCCCTGGGGCAAATAATACATTATATGTTTATAAAAA
>RCUC01089252.1:0-20120 GCA_003697995.1 Taxidea taxus jeffersonii
ACTTTTATAGTGGGACTTTGAAGAAAAATGGCCAAGACTCCACACAATGCACAATACAATACGTAATACATGAAAACACACAAATGATATAGTACTTGACAATTAAAACCAAGAGAGTACATTTTGAACATGTTACTCTTGATGACATGTTAAAGTAAAGGATGCTTTCTTTCATACCAGCAGACAGCTGTTCACTTGGTCCTGCCAGTGAATCAGCAGGGGTGAGTGGGGGGAGGGCCAGGGGGAACCCAACCCAACGCTGCATTTAAGAAACTAAAATCCACACTGGGTCTCTCATTTTAAGCTTTCTAATAGTCAATGGGGGTAGTTACTAGATTTCCTAAGTACAAAATACTCATTCTTTTCAGTCTTGTTCTGTGGGATAAGAGATTATCAAAAGTCAGGATGAATAGGGTAAGCATGACTCTACAAAGACATAAGCCTAAAAAGAGAAATCCGAATTAGATTCTGTTTTCTGAAAAGGGAGGGGTTGAACTAGCAATTCTAGTTCTGGAGCACTAGAGAATAATATCATGAGAGCTGACTAAGGGAAAGTGCTACTTTAAAGTGGCCTGTGTGCATTCAGCTAAGAAAATCCCCATAGCAATGGGAAAATGTCAAGAATTTCATAGAGGAGGTAAAAGGTTTTCATTTCTATTATGCTTGCCCTGCTGCTAGGGTTCACATTAGACAAGGTGGAATTTTTTACATGCAATCACTTCAGGACTTGCATTCTAAATTTTAAGTTTTGGTGGTGAAACTACTTTCTTATACGTGAGCCGCTGAAAAATTGTTTTGTAATACAAAGTAATGTCTGAGACAGACTCCAATTCTGTAAGTGATTAGACCACGGATCTCTTAGTTAAATGTATCTGCAACTTCGTGCCTCCAGTTTCACTTGATGTCCATTTAAAGAGGTCAATGAGCTGAGGGAGTGAAAATGGTGAGGGTCTTTCATGTGAAGACAGAAGTCACCCAGATCAAGTGGAAAGAGATCTATTTTTATCAACAACTGAAATCACTTAATTGTGAAAGCAGCAAAACTATTTTTTACAAAAAGGAAACGTCTCCATTGTAGTCCTCTCAAAATCATTCCTACTATTTCTTGATGACTGTAAAGAAATAATCTGACTCCTTCTAGTACTTACTGGAAAGCTATTTTTATGCAAATCTTGTCATCAAGAAATATCTGATGACTTAAAAAAAAAGTAACAGTCAAATCTACCTTTCTCTCCTGAGAAAGTTTACCAGACTTAGAGGAACCTTGGGAAAACTGTAAAACTAGGGACCTTAGTAAGTAGATAGCCCTGCTTCTGAAACCTACAGGGAATATTAGGATGAAAGAAGATCAATAGCCACTTAGGAATATCCCACAACGACTTTATAGCTTCAAAATATGGAAGAGAAATACAATTAAAATAAAGCAATGAAACATGTAGATCACAAAATCCCTGGGGACATTTTTTCCTTTCTTAATGCAAATATATTGTTTAATCAGGCTCATCTGAACAAACAATCTACCTGGATTTCAGGAAGGCATTTTCCAAAATCTCTTATGACAACATAATAGACGGGGGAGGGAAGACTGGGTTGGGTTACAGGACAGCTGTATAGACCCATAGATGTTCAAATAAGATAGGAAACCCTAGGTGTATGTAAGGGGTCATATATTTGACAATAGCTTTGATCCAGTAATTTGGATGAAAACACAAGAGACATTTTTATCAAGTTTTAGAAAATAAATTTGCTAATATGACTATATTGAGACATGGAATTCATATTCAGGAGAATAGATGGATTAATTGGTGAAAATTAATGAGATTGAACTTTGAAGGAGGTACACGACACTTGCCTTCTAATCCCAGTGTCTTTCAAGGTTTGACAAGGTTCTAAACTTTAAAATAAGAGAACAGAACATGAAGAAAAAGACCAACAGATTCTCTCATTGCAACAAAGCAAACTGGAATCTCTACACAGGACAGTGGCCAATGGGAACTAAGCCAGGAAGTGGCAGAAGATGCTAAAGTTGGGGGAAGGGGATTGCGGAAGCTTGTATCTACCTGTGTTGTGCCTTGGAGGATAGGGGTCTGCATCAATACTCAAAGGGACACCATGATCTCTGTGGGTGTAAATAGCAGTTTAAGATCATGACACCCAAAAGGAGAGGTAGGCTGTGGATCAGAATTAAGTTTTTTTGTTTATTTTTTGTTTTATTTTGTTTTTTCATTGTTCTTTTAATGGGTTTGTCTAGGAGAAAAAAAAAAAGCTTCCCAAATTGCTTAAAATCTTCACTTTAAAAAAAATTTGTTTGTACTTATTATAATCTTTTTTAAAAAAATATTTATTTATTTATTTTTATTAACATATAATGTATTATTAGGCCCAGGGGTACAGGTCTGTGAATCTCCAGGTTTACACACTTCACCGCACTCACCATAGCACTCACCATAGCACATACCCTCCCTGATGTCCATAACCCAACCACCCTCTCCCTACCACTCCCCCAGCTCCCGCAACCCTCAGTTTGTTTTGTGAGATTAAGAGTCTCTTACGAGTTGTTTCCCTCCCGATCCCATCTTGTTTCATTTACAGAATTAAGTTTTATTGTCACTAAGGGTTCTGTCATTGTTGGGGCAAAGCAGTGGGGCTTTCTCAGTGGAGGGTTGTCTGCCTACTAGCATCCAGGTGGTCTGACGGATCTAGCTGATAGAGTGGCACAATCCCAGAAGTGGAGGCTAGAAAAAGCTGTGGAGAAAGTGAGTTCTATAGATAAGTGAATGTCAGTCCTAGCAGGGAAGATAAATTATATTCTGGAAACAAAGTTGAAATTTCCCCAATCAGGATTGCAGGCAGGGGAGGGAGGAAGCAGTCATTGGGTAGAAGATTTCCTGGGGCCCACTTTGGAGTATTTCTTACTCTGAAGTCCCTAGAATCATATTCTGGCTCCAGCACTTACTGGTGCTCTTAATTTCTTAATTTCTCTGCGCCTCTGATAACAGCTATCTCAAAAGTTTTTTGCAAGGATTAAATGAACTGATATTTGTAAAGCACTTGGAACAACACTTGGAAAATAATTAATGCTATATAACTATTTGCTAGATGAAAATAAATTAAATGAATATTCAGATTGATGAGAGAAATACAAAGACCTACCTCAGCATATAAATGGACAAAGAACACGGATAATCACACAACATGTGATTCAATGACTGAATAAGCATGAGAAAATAGTCAATATTAATAATAACCAATGAAACACATCTTGAAAAATAAGAAGGTACCATTGTAACAATAAGGCCATTGTAAACAAGATGGAATGGATATGTTCCTCTATTCTGTCATAAAACACTAACTCTTCATATTAGGTACACTTGTGGGTACTGGTGACAGAAAAATGAAGAGCTTGGGGCACCTGGGTGTCTCAGTTGGTTAGACATCTGCCTTTGGCTCAGGTCATGAGCTCAGGGCCCTGAGATAAAGTCCCACATCGGGCTCCCTGCTCAGTGGGGAGCCTGCTTCTCTCTCTCCTTCTGCCTACCACTCCTCCTCTGCTTGTGCTTTCTCTTTCTCTGTCAAATAAATAAATAAAATCTTAAAGAAAAATGAAGACTTCAGACTTCCCTTGAAAACTTTAGTTACAGTCCAGTGAGAGGAATACATGAGGACAACAATTATGAAACAGGGTGATGGACTGTGTATCTTACTCATGTTTACCGAAACTCTCTTACCCATGGTGCATGTACAAAAGGCTATCCCAAGCACAGAACAGGCAGGGAGAGGTTATTAATCCTGTTTGGCTAAAAGAAAATGACTGGGGAATGGTAATCCGAGGCCAGGTTATAACAGACACTTGCATAGGATTGCTAGAGAATTTGGCGTAAAGTAGAGAAGGATAATAATAGCTCTTTACTTTCTAACATTAAGAAGTTAAACTCAGTTTGTTGGGGGGGTAACTGGGTGGCTCAGTTGGCTGAGCATCTGACTCTTGATTTTGGTTCAGGTCATGATCTCATGGTCCTGGGATCCAGCCCTGGCTAGGGCTTTTTACTCAGTGGGAAGTCTGCTTGAGATTCTTTCCCTCTCCCTTGCCTTCTCCTTCTGCCCCTCCCCATGCTCTCTCCCTCTCTCTAAAATAAATAAATAAAATCTTAAAAAAGAAAAAGAAGAAGTTAAAGTCAATAGCCAGAATATTCATCCAGTAAACTGAGGGGGACAAAGATATCCTTAGATGCCCATTCTTGGAGAGTTAGGGAAAACTAGCACAAGCATTTCCTTCTATTTTGGAAACAGTTGGGCAATAGCACTGTAGATTCATAGAGGGATTCCTCCAACCTTATTATTCTGGGAGTATATTCTAGGGAAATAAATAGAATTATTTATAATAATAAAAACTAGAAATTCTTAATCAAACTGTGACATATCAACTTGCTGAAAACTTTTGTAGAAGACTTTAAAAAGATGAAAATTTTGGAATCCATGTAGAAATATGGAAATATATTTATGACATAATATAAAATGAAATAGTTCAAGATGGTATCTATGACATGATTACCACTAAGCATGTAAGAAAGACTTAAGGAAAATTTTAAAGAGTTGGCTTGACATGCTGAGATTGGTGAAATTGTGGGTATTTAATTGTGGGTATTTATCATTTTTTCCCATTCTTTTTTGATTAATTTTAATGCAAAAGAAAATAAAAATTTCTTCACATAGGGCCTGAAAGATAAATATTGGATTAAAGAGACTGTACTGACAACATATCAGATAAAAAAGCCAGGGAGTTGAATTACTGTAAATTCAAAATAAAACAATTTGATATCACTCCCCAGAAAGCAAATCCCATGTTAAGAAGCAAAACTACAAGAAGAGGATTTACAATAGGGAGGTGGCAGCCCTGTTTCAGTTGTCATTGATCAGACTATATCTGAATCTTCTTCTAGAAGCCATATTCTTTAAGATCGATGTAGGCAAGTTGGAGTACATTTACATAAGAAAAGGTGAGGGAATGAAATTGAATAATGTGCCAATGTTTAATTTGGAAAGGGAAAGGCAACATGGTGATGGGTGGATAGCATATTTATATTCATAAATAATAAGTGCTGTCTTGGAGAAGATGGGATAGACTTTCTTTGTGCAGATCCAGGAGTCCCCATCAGTGAACATTATGGAAAAACAGATCTAAATTTGTAGAATTAACATAAATTATAAGACCTATTCATCCTACTCAAAGCAAAATGGTCTGTTACGAAAGATGATGAACTCCTTAGAGATTAGACTGGTTTAGCCAGTCTCCATGATCTGTGGGGGATATTACAGAGGAGGTGAGAGTTTGGACTGATGTTTGTTAACACCTAGCCCAGTCCTGAAAAGTCAATAACTCAAATTGTCTTCTCAAGAAATCCACAACTTGGCATGCTTTCAAATCTGCAGAGCCTACTTGTTACTTCTCTTTTGTATCATGCTTATGATTAACTGTGCTGCTCTGCATAGGAATGAGAAAGGGCTGGGTGAGATGTTAGAATGACAGCTGAAATGAAGAAAGTTGTTCTTTAAGGATGAAAGGGGTGACTTGAAAAACAGGTTACTATCAAATCCTTTAGTAATAAAAAGTTGAGTAAAAAGTGGAAAGCTTGTGTTACAGTCACTATTCCAATAACTGACATTTTGCAATGAGGAATGGCTTTATTAAATTTCATTCCAGTAAAAATTAAATCCATTTAAATCCTCAGAAGGAATGTTGAAGGAACATTACAGAACCTGGAGAAATAGCTATGGACTCACATAATTTCTAGTCTTCAAGAATGAAAAACACACTAAGGACATATTTTAAAGTGAATCTTTTTATTCTTGAAAAGATGGTTTCTGAACTAGGAATTTTCTGTGATTGATTATTAAAGACCTAATCTCAAAAATGTCCAAAATAATAACATATTTATTGATCCTTATATCATTGATTTTCATAGGATAACATTCACTTCTTTGGAGTAATGGTATAAACAGAGTCAAAGATTCAGATTATTACTGTAATCCTTCAAGACTTTTTGTTTTAATTGAATGATCTGTGGGAAACTACAAGGACATAATTCAGCCAAAGAAATGTTCTGAATCTCTTTGGTTTGTCTTTTCTGATTCCTGAAATGTTGCACAGTATAAGTAGCAAAAAAGAATGAACATTATGGGGTTCCTTCTCATAATAACTTACTTTAATCTGTTGGGTATTAGGATTTTTTAATGTGGAATTTTAAGTATAATTGTTGTTATCTATTTTTGAAGTTCCTAAGAAGTGTCTATAAATACTGTATTTAGTTCTTTAATTGGGGTAAGAGGGTGCAGTAGTAAACTAGTTTAATTAAAAATGCTTGATTGAAATTATTTTTTCTTGTGGCAAATTGATTTTGTGGCTCCAAAAGAGATGACCCATGTGGCACACATTTCATTTCAAGACAATTGGCTTTGTCCTTCCTGTCTAATAACATTTTGTTTTGTTTTATTTGGTTTGGTTTTTGTTGTCACCAGGAATTTTGTAGATCTTGAAACTTTGATTTGGTTTAAACTTTAGGATCTTTATTTTGAAAGAAAAAAATATATATATAACCTTTTTTCCAGAACAGATTATTTATATTTTAAATCTAGTTTTCTTTGGTGAGTGCTAGGTCAAGTGACATTTCTTTTGAAGATAACAGATATAAATAAATTAAAATGAAAGCATATAACATGCTGGTACCCCCAAACACTTGAAAGCTCCCATTGCTAAATAAACACATAGTCAAGTCTAAGTGGATTAAACATGAACAATAAGGCTTATTTATTTGATTGCTAATGTCCGTCCCCCACCAGCTAGATAATTAGCCCTCAGAACAAATATTTTATAATAGACAAAATGCAAGGTGAAGGAAGTAGAGCACAACAACTATAAGATTTCTTTCTCCAAAGAGTTATAAAACAGGTGCCGTTAGCATACACAAATACACAGAAACACACCCACACATGCCTTTCATCAACAACTGCTGGTGCTCTACCCTATAGACCAATTCTGTTCTTGGCTGATGGCCATGTGTTTTTGGCCTTGAGCCTTGACATTGTCCTTAAAAAAGGAAACAGTTGACTGTAGGAAACTAGTCCAAGAAGATGTAGGTCTAGATGATCAAAATAGCCAGTAATCCAAGGGAGACAAATGCACTCATGTCCTTACAGAGCCTGAAGCACTGCCCAAAATTGCCCAAAGAAACAATCCTTTGATGCCATTAATTGATAGAGGAGACCTTGTAGGGACTAAGGAGAAGTCACATCAAGTCTGAATGTTCCTGCATCCTGGCTACATTCAAGGAATTTTAAATTATTAATATTGATCAATTACCCCATTTTGAGAAATACGGGTTTAACTACTCCAAAAGGTATTAGAGTATGAAAGTTTACTAGGAGAGAGAAAAGAGAGCCTGATTAAACAGAAATCCACGTAGTCTATGTTTCTGGTTGAGAAATCTAAGTAGGCTATCAAGTCTTCCTAAAGTAATTTAAAATTTTAACATATCTGAACACAATCTCAGTGAAATTTGGAGGAATTTATATCAATATTAAAATAGATAAAGGGATGATATATGACAGAACTAACTGATTAGGACCTATTTTCCTATCCCACCCATTTTGAACATAGAGAAATTCTAGATAAAATGTAATACCCAAAGCAAGTAAATAGATAAAAAAGAGAGACTGAGGAAAAAACAAAACAAAAACAAACCCTCAAAACCTTGCATTCAAAATGAGCTCACAAACCAAAATTTTACCATATGTGAAGATCTCAGAAACATGACTAAATTTCTGTACTGTGTGAAGAAATTTAATCTTGGGCGTTCTATCTGACAAAATCAACCATAGGACATGGGTTGACCTCAGATTCAAAGAGTATTTTATCAGTCGGAAAAAACTTTAAAATAAATACATGTAGAATGCTCAAAAAGAGCCAAGTGAGGGAATCAGAGTAATAAAAGAATAAAATATAAAAAAGGTAAAATAAAAAAGTTGAATGGACATGAAAAAATAAATGCTTTAAAAATTATGAAAATGATGGGCACCTGGGTAGCTCAGTTCAGTTAAGTGACTGCCTTCAGCTCAGGTCCTGGTCCTGGAGTCCTGGGATCAAGTCCTGCACTGGGCTCCCTGCTCAGTGGGGGAGTTTGCCTCTGCCTCTCCCTCTGACCTTCCTCCTCTCATGCTCTCTCTCTCTCATTCTCTCCTTCTCAAATAAATAAATAAAATCTGTAAAAAAATTATGAAAATGAAAAATAGTCATTGAAATTAGGGACTCTAAAAATAGATTGGACCTAGTCAAAGAGAGGATTAGCCAATTGAAAGATGGTACTGAAGAGTTTGCTCTGAGTGGTAAGGTGATAAGATACATGAAGCAGCTCTAATGCAGGTCTAATAGAAGGTTCAGAAGGAGAAAAGGGAGGAAAAATAACTTTGAAGACAGTGTTTTCATTTTAGACTGAAAAAAGATATGAGTTCCCATAACAAAATAGAATATGAATATCAAAGATAAATAAATTCAAAGCAAGATGGTTATCATAGTGAAACTGAAGAACATCAGAGAAAAAATAAAATTATTAAAACCACCAAAGAAAAAGGCAAATTATATTGAAAGGAAATACTTTGACACTGGCAACAAGCTTTTCCTCAGGATCCACAGATGATAGAAAACAATAGGATAATATCTTTAAAGTGCTGAAGAAACATACCTGCCAAGTTAAAATTATATACATGGTGAAAGTAGTATGAGAAGGTGGGATAACACTAAAAAAGGAAAATCAGACATATGCAGAACAAAGAACTTACCCCTATAGACTCTTTCTATATTATAGAAGTCTGAATAACACTGAGTGGAGAGGGGAGGTAAGGAATCCAGAAAACGACTGTGAGCTCAGAATATGATAAAAGGACCTATTAAATGTAATTGACTTTGTAAAACTACTTGATAATTTTTGCATTTAAGATGGAAAAATACAATTCTAGATAACATTAACAAGAATTATAGGTTGGGGGTTGAGTAGTTAAACTGAAATTGAGAGGAAGATAAAAGCACTAAGAAAAAGTAAACTTTGTTAGAAATATTTACATATATATAAACATTTAAGTATAATCACCAAAAAATTAGAAGTACAGTCTATAGCTTCCAAATCAGCAGTGGAGAAAAAAGGAGGAATGTGAAACATATCAACTCTAAAAGAGACAGTAAAAGAGGAAAAAAGAAGTAAACAGAAAAATGATAAAAAAGAAAGCTCCAAATAAGGTGTGTAAAGAATGCCCAATATATCAATAATTAAGGCAAATACCACTGGATTAAATTCATAAATTAAAAGAAAAAATAATTATCTAATTATATTTTTAAGTCCAACAATATACTACTTTCAGTAGACACAATATAAACAAAAACAGAAAAGTTGAAAATCAAAAGATAGAGAAAGATAAACACACTATTCCTACTTGAATAGCAATATCAAGGCTACAGATAGAATTTGAGCCAAGACATTAACAGGGATCAAGGAGCATGGCATAATGAGAGAAAGAAAAATCCATCAAGAACATAAATCACAAACTTATAAGTACTTAACCAAATTGCCATTAAAAATGTACAATACAGGGGCGCCTGGGTGGCTCAGTGGGTTAAAGCCTCTGCTTCTGCTCAGGTCCTGGTCCCAGGGTCCTCTGGCTCTCTGTTCAGCAGGGACCCTGCTTCCCCCTCTCTCTCTCTGCCTGCCTCTACCTATTTGTGAACTCTGTCTATCAAATAAATAAATAAAATCTTTTTTAAAAATGTACAACACAAGTTAAGAAAGTAATAAACAAATTTGACACGTCCACAATCTTAGTGGGCGATTTGACATAGCTTTCAAAAATTTATAATCCAATGAACATAAAATTAAGGATATGGAACCCTAGCACCCTAGCACTAATGATGAAACAACATATTTGGTTTAATAGATATAAATATAAAATCATACTTTTCAATCAGAGAATACACATTCTTTTTAAGCCCATGTGAAGAATTTATTAAACATTCAAGGCAAGAAGAAATTCCAGTAAATTCCAAAAAATCAGTGTAATACCCATTGAGTTCTCTCACTAACAGTTTATTAGAAATTAACAATTAAAAAGCCAAAACCTCGAAAATATATAGGAAAACAGGGGCACCTGGGTGGCCCTTGTATAGGAAAATATATAAGAAAATTTTGGAAAAGTTTTGCCAAAAATGTATGTGAACATACCACAGAAGCACAATAATAAAAACTGCTACACACTCAAAAATATAGTCCAGAAACAGACAATATTATCATAGGCTAAAATAAAGACAGTATCTGTAACTATAAATATCACATATAAAACAATGAGAAAAATGCCTTGATTAAGGCAGATAAATGAGCTTTGGAAAAATGAATTATCACAGAGAAGAAATACATTCCAATTTTAGTATATGTGCTACTGAAGCGAGCATTCACAGAGAAGAAATACAATATAAAAAAAAGAAATACAATATGAATTTAAAATTTTCTGTTTGAACAATGAGATTTTAATTTTCCCTAATCAAATTCTGGTACCCAATAAAATATTACGTAATCATTGGGGTACCTGGGTGGCTCAGTGGGTTAAAGCCTTTGCCTTCGGCTCAGATCATGATCCCAGGGTGTTGGGATAGAGCTCCACATTGGGCTCTCTGCTCCGCAGGGAGCCTGCTTCCTCCTCTCTCTCTCTACCTGCCTCTCTGCCTACTTGTGATATCTCTCTGTCAAATAAATAAATAAAATCTTTTTAAAAATAATATGTAATCATTAACATTATGATTATAAAGGATCCAATTATATTCTGAAAGTACTATATAATTACATGAAGTTTTGATGATATTCCAGGCAATAACATGATAATATGCTTTGTCATAATTTAAAAGAAATCAGCATAGCAAACTATAAATACGGTGTCATTTTTAACCACATAAAAATATTGGAAGAAAATACATAAACATGTTAACTCTGTTTCTCTGGGATTGCAATTGTGGATAATGTAATTTCTCTTCTTTGTAATACTCTGCTGCGTTCTCCGTGTAGAGCATGTATTCCCTTTTATTAACAAATTATCACAAAAATAAATAAATAAATAAGAAGAATTTGCATGTGGCTGGAGGTGGAATAACAGACCAGGTAGAAACTTCAAGGATAAAGGAAGTAACAACTTTCCAAGTCCTAATAACACCTGTAAATCTTGCCTAATGACCAAGACTTCTGCCTGCCTTTTAGTGTTTATATAACCTAGTCCAGGCAAAAACAGAACAATGCCACAAACAACATGAACAAAAGTAATATTTTTATTTAATTGTATGTACGTATTCACTGAATAGTCCTAATGATGGTGCTTGGAAAGATTAGTGAACTACAGAGTTATACTCCCATGTATTGTTATGTAATTGGATTTCTCATTCAGTTATTGGTGAATCTTTTGTGGGTAGCTAGAGCCCTTCTCTTAGTAATGTTTATTACATATTTAAATGTTATTGTGTTTTCAGGGTCAATGAATTAATTGATCAGCCAATCTTTACTGACACACGATTTCGAGATACTTAGCTTCTGCAGAGCTCCACTTTCTGGTGCACAGAATGAAGGGTGTTCCAGTGCTGTTCAAACTTTCCCACTTTTGTGAATGACTTAGGCATCCTGGTTAAACACAGATTCTGGTTCAGTGTGAAGGAAGTGGAGCCTGAGAGTCTGCAATGGTCTCTAACACTTATTTTTAGTAATAGGGTTCTAGAGTCTTTCGCAGCCCCCAGTGGCTTCAGAGGACCATGTTTCATCAATTCCTGTTAAGGTGATTTCTACAGAAATGTGGGACTTAGGGTGAGTTATGCTGCAAAGGATCACTTCTTCATCCTCTCCCTACCAACAATTTGATTACTTGAGTCTTGGCTGGAGGGCAGAATGGGGAAGAGACACCTGCCAGATTCTGACTATCAGTGTGGAAAAGATGGTTGAATGGTGGCAGCGGCTGGAGGAGAAAGGGGAATTACACGCTGACATGAGTCACATTTGCTGACTGAGCTCTATTTTATTGATGCTGTGCCCTTCTCCTGCCTTCTCACTGGAACTAATTAAATAGGCCCATCAGGCTGATACGTGATACAGCTTCAACCACACCACATTGTAAAATTACATTTACTTGTCCCTCTCTTCCAAGCCCTGGGGACTCTTATACCCACTGGTATAGTGCCAGACACTGAAGGCAATAGAAGACAAGGAGACTTGGTTTTCTTCTGTGGGGGAACGTACACTCTGGTTGAGGAGGCAAAAAAGAAGAAGAAGCAATAAGAGGAAAGAGAGGAGAATCTGGATATTCTCACTTACTCTGATGGACTGAGGACATAATGCTAACCTTGCTTTATTTGAGAGAAATTGTGGGTGGTATGAATTTAATAAGAGAAAACACTGCACCCGAATTGTTCCCAATCAAGCTAATTGAACAAAGGGAAATGTTCCAAGAATACCTTTAGTACTGATGGAGAACATTTATTTTCACTGTAAGACATAGACCCTAAGAAACCCTCCATTCTTTTCCCGAAGGAAATGTGAACTCTTACGATAAGGTGGATACTTCATTTTTACATCATTGATGGGGTCAAATCATAGTAATGAGATTAATAGTCAATGACACAAATTCTAAACTTATAACACTAAACTGTTTTTTGTTTTTATTTCAAGGAGTAGAGTTGATACAATTTTTATTGGCCACCAGAGAAACAAAGGAATTTGGTTTGACAGTTGGTAAGGCAACCAAAAACAATGGTTTAGCATTCTTTTTTTTTTTTTAAAGATTTTATTCATTTATATGACAGATACAGAGAGAGATCACAAGTAGGCAGAGCAGCAGGCGGGGTGGGGGGGAGTAGGCTCCCCACTGAGCAAAGAGCCCGATGCGGGGCTCGATGCGGGGCTCGATCCCAGGACCCTGAGATCATGACTCGAGCCGAAGGCAGAGGCTTAACCACTGAGCCACCCAGGTGCCCCTGGCTTAGCATTCTTGATGTTGAAACTTATTCAAAGTACCTTTACTGGCTAGATATTTAAAAACGCACAGAAGCGTAATGCATAGGAAACTGATTTCAGATTAGTCTACAGCAAAGCCCTGTGTCCTTAGATAACATTCTTACTTTGCCTAGTGGACCTTTTTCTGTTTTGGGCTGCTCTCGAGGCAGAACAAAGAAAACTCTCAACTCAAGGGAGGAAAGGATTGATGCCCCCAAATTAGGACTTTTAAAATGTTTACCTGATTTAATGGCTAAAGACCTTAAGTGCCCCAAATGGAATTTAAATTTTAGACTCATGATATTCTGGTCTGGATTTAGGGAGACAGAAAAAGGCTAAAGAGGTTTTTGAGAAATGAATCTCGCTGAAACTTACAGGCTCAGAAGTGAGCTAAATATTTACTAAATTTTTTTTATATTTTTAGTATATTTACTAAATTTTTAGTATATTTACTAAAGCATGGCCTAAGGTTGAACATACTTCTAATGAGATTCTATGAGTTCTCTTTTCCCCTGCTGATAGTAAATCACTTTTCCTTAGAATTGCATCGTTTCCCTCCAAAACCTTTTTTTCATATTCAATCTTTCTTGAAAACTAAACTAGAAATCTCTTTCAAAACTACACTTTAAAAAGCCTTCCTAGTGACCTTACAAGGCACCAAAGATTCAGGTCAGTGAGATTTTGGAGTATTTCCCAAAGTAAACGGAGAAGTATTGGCACACACTCCAGGCTGCAAATTAAGATCAGGCCTGAATGAAATATATAATCTTCTTTTTTTTAAGATTTTATTTATTTATTTGTTAGAGAGAGAGAGAGAGCAAGCACAGGCAGACAGAGTGGCAGGCAGAGGCAGAGGGAGAAGCAGGCTCCCTGCCGAGCAAGGAGCCTGATGTGGGTCTCGATCCCAGGACGCTGGGATCATGACCTGAGCCGAAGGCAGCTGCTTAACCAACTGAGCCACCTAGGCGTCCCTATAATCTTTTTTTTTAAAGATTTTATTTATTTATTTGACAGAGAGAGATCACAAGTAGGCAGAGAGGCAGGCAGAGAGAGAGAGAGGAAGAGAAGCAGGCTTCCCGCCGAGCAGAGAGCCCAATGAGGGGCTCAATCCCAGGACCCTGGGATCATGACCTGAGCCAAAGGCAGAGGCTTTAACCCACTGAACCACCCAGGCTCCCCTGAAATCTATGGTCTCTCAAGTGAAATCTGGGGTCATTTTGAAGGATTGGGATCTTTTTCAAGCCTGACACAATCTGCATTCTGTCCTCATGGATCTCTGTGGTGGAAACCATCCCACTACCAGGAAGAACCTGATGCCCCAGCTATCAACACCTCTCTAGGTTTGCCTCAGCTGCAGACAGTCCCTCCCTCAATGGCATACCCTTCCCAGATGTCCCACACCCAGGGGCTGATGGTGGCAGGGTTATAAAGGCCCAATGAGGCCACATAATGATGAACAGTACCTGTTCTAATTTCCCAGGGGAGTGGCTGAGGTTTTATCATCCTGTATCATAGTTTGACATTTCCCTATACTCAATCTGCCCCCAGCCCTCCCTTATACCTCTGCTGATTATTGCATCCAGTGACAATACCAGGAGTGGTTCTAGAACACAGGAAATAAGATAGAGCTTTGGTGCCTGATCGCTTATGTCTAACTGACAATGAGGACTCCAATACTGGTGATGAGTGGGACATAGTCCCTAGCTCTGGTTGTGAATTAGGCTGGTATTCTCTTAGAAAGGAATTCACTAGCAGCTGCCATTTATCAAGCATGTTGAAAAGTAAGAGGAAAGATTAACTATAAGGAAAATAGTACAGAATGGCTAATGCTTAGCACCACTGATGTCCTAGAAGATAAAAGCTACAGTTTGAGAAGGAATGCTTTCACCAATAGAAGTGAATTGGGATTGGGGCACCTGAGTGGCTCAGCTGGTTGAACTGACTTTTGATTTCGGCTTAGGTCATGATCTCAGGGTTGTGAGATCTAGCCCTGTGTTGGGCTCTGGACTGGGGCTGAGCCTGCTTTAGGTTGTCTCTCTCCTTCTCCCTCCACTGAACCTGGGCACGTGCACTCTCTCAATCTCTCTCTCTCTCTCTCAAAAAAAAAAAAAATGAGTTGGGATTTAGATAAACTGGTAAGAAAACATTTTTATAAGCCCACAGAGTGTTTTGTAGGTAACAACACTCTGGAAGACAAAAGAGGAGGAGAAGAAAAAGAAAAAGGAGTTTAGATAAAGATTTCAGAAAAGAAAAAAGTGTGAGGAGTTATCTGTACCAAAATAACTTGTAGCAATAAAGCTGATTATTGTTGGTCACTCTCCTTTTTAGTCCCTCTTACTTTCCTACCCTTCCTTGTGTTTTCCAGGGGTTAGCTGCATCTGCATTTGTGAATTTCAGGTATGAATATTCAAATCCTTTTCACACATGAATGTGTCAACCTTCATTGAGCTATTTGTCATGGTTGATAACTAGATGTGCAGAGTGATAACACATCTCTTTTGTTTATATTGGCAATACTCTTGAATTTCATTTACCTGCATGCATTCTACATTCACCACACCAAAAGCAAAAAATATGAGCATTTTTCTGCCTTTATCACCCTGTCATATAGATTTAAGGTACTGAATGAACACAATAAGTGTTTTTTTAATTGCGACATAATTGAAATATAATATTATGTTAGTTTTAGGTGTACAACATAATGATTCAGTATTTGTATATATTGACAAATGATGGCTACAATTAGTCTAGTTAACATTTGTCACCATACAAATGTGTGTGTCATGAGAACTTTTAAAATCAACTCCCTTAGCAACTTTCAAATATATAATGTATATGGACATTGGGGAGGGTGTGTGCTGTGGTGAGTGCTGTGAAGTGTGTAAACCTGGCGATTCACAGACCTGCACCCCTGGGGCTAATAATGCATTATATGTTTATAAAAAAATAAAAATTATTAAAAATATATATATAATGTAGTATTATCAACTATAGTCACCAAGGTTTTCACTTTATAACTGGAAATTTGTAACTTTTGACCACCTTCATCCATTCTGCCCCTCCATCATCCCCATCTCCCTCTGGTAACCATCAATCTGTTCTCTGTATCTCTGAGCTTGATGGGTTTTGTTGTTGTTGTTGTTTTAGATTTCACATATAAGTGAGATCACACAATATGTGTCTTCCTCTGTCTGATATTGCACTTAGCATAATGCCTTCAAGTCCATCCATGTTGTTGTAAGTGGCCAGATTTCCATCTTATTTGTAGTTGAATAATATCATATATATATATATGGCTAAAGAAATTATATATAATATTATATATAGATACAGATTATATATTATATATAATATTTCTTTATCCATTTTTCTTTTGATGGGTACTTAGGTTGTTTTCATATCTTGGTTATTGTAAGTAATGGTGCAATGCACAGAGGGGTATATCTCTCTTTTTGAGTTACTGTTTTTATTTTCTTCAGATAAATACCCAGAAGTGGAATTGCTAGATCATATGATAGTTCTATTTTTATTTTCTTGAAAAATTTTTATACTCTTTTCCATAGTGGCTTCACCAGTTTACATTCCTATCAACAGTGTGCAAGTGTTCCCTGTTCTCCACATCCTCACCAACACTTGTTACCTCTGTCTTTTCAATACTAGCCATTCTGATAGGTGTGAGGTGATATTTCATTGCATTATTTATTTGCATTTCCCTGATGATTAGTGATGCTGAGCACCTTCTTATATACCTACTGGCCATCTGTACATCTTCTTTGGAAAAATATTTATTCAGATCTTCTGCCCATTTAAAATTCAGATTGTTGGGGCAACTGGGTGGCTCAATGGGTTAAAGCCTCTGCCTTCGGTTCAGGTCATGATCCCAGGGTCCTGGGATCGAGCCCCGCATCGGGCTCTCTGCTCAGCGGGGAGCCTGCTTCCATCTCTCTCTCTCTCTGCCTGCCTCTCTGCCTACTTGTGATCTCTCTGTCAAATAAATAAATAAAAAATCTTAAAAAAAATTCAGATTGTTTACTTTTTTGGTTTGTTTTCTGTTTTGGTGGGGTTCTTTTGCTATTGAGTTGTATGAGTTCTTTATACATTTTGAATAATGACCCCTTATCAGATACATAATTTGCAAATATTCCAATTCAATAGGTTGTTTTCTCATTTTCTTGATGATTTCCTTTACTGTACATAAGCTTTTTAGTCTTACATAGTATTACTTGTTTATTTTTACTTTTGCTGCCTTTGATTTTAGTGTCAGATCCAAAAAGTGTCACCAAGACCCATGTCAAGAAGCTTACTGTCTATGTTATTTTCTAAAGTTTTGTGGTATCAGGTCTTACATTCAAGTGTTTAATCCATTTTGATTTGGGTTTTGTGTATGGCTAAGACAGTGATCCAGTTTCATAACTTTGCATGTGGCTGTCTAGTTTCCCCAACATTATTTATTGGAGAGACTGTCCTTTCCCCATTGTGTATTTTCGGCTCCTTTTTTTTAAGTTAATTGTCCATATATATCTGGTTTCATTTCTGGGCTCTCTGGTCTGTTCCATTAACTTATATGTCTGTTTTTATGCCAAAACCACACTGTTTTGATTACTATAGCTTTATAACATAATTTGAAATCAGGAAATGTGATGCCTCCAAATTTATTCTTCATTAGCATTTTGTAATGGACCAAAAACTATGCTTCTCAATCTCCTGATAGAGAAACTCTGGTTTCCTCGAGTCTTTTAAGAATCTTTCTAAGTGATTTTTTAAAAATATATTATTTATTCATTTATTTTAGAGAAAGAGAGAGCACATGAACAGAGGGAGGAGGAGAGAGGGAATGATCTCAAGCAGACTCCATGCTGAGTGTGGTGCCCAACATGGGTCTCGAGCTCATGATCCTGCGATCGTGACCTGAGCAGAAACAAAGAGTCAGATGCTTAATTGACTGAGGCACCCAGGTGCCCCTAATCTTTCTACATAATTTTTAAAACGAACAGAGGTTAAGGCCAAAAAAAATAATTGGAAGGTAAACATTGGAGATAACAGAACATTGGTTTAACTAGTACCCGGTAGAGAGGTAAAATGACATTTAGAGAAATATATACTACTTCCTTCATATTTTTTATGGATACATTAATGCACTTGCCATTTTAGAATAATAGAAATCATCTAAGAACGTTTTTAGGAAAAAAGAGAAACATTCACTTTTTTAAAAAATTTAAGCTCTTTTATTTAAACATATAATGTAACCCCACCACCCTCTCCCAACCCCTCTCCCCCCCAAACCCCCCTCAGTTTGTTTTATGACATTAAGAGTCTCTTTTGATTTGTCTCCCTCCCGTTCCCATCTTGGAAACATTCACTTTTATATGAAAGCAATCTCTCAGGCGGCACATGGAAACTACACTGAATTGGTTTGTTGATGAGAGTATAAACACCTTAAGATTTGGAATTCCATGTATAGCACACATAATCAAATTTTGATGGAACCTGTTTTTTCCCCAATGTCAGAGGCTGTATTGTTTACACAAATAAAACAAAGCTAGGAATCAAGAGAACTTGGCCAAACCACTTCAGTTCCTGGGACTTCGATTATCTCTTTTTTATATAAGTGGTTCTCAAGCCTAGATGCACATTAGAATCATTTGGGAGCTTTCTACAAAGAAAATTCTATCATCACAGATTAGTTCTGCCTTCCTTTGAACTTTATAAAATGAAAGAACCCATGATGTACTCCTTTGTGTCAATTTTTTTTTAAGTTTAGCATTGTTTCTTTGAAATTATCATAGTCCATTCTTTATTATTGCTATAAAATATTCCATTAGTATAAATATATCATAAATTATTTATTGTCTTCTGTTGATAGACATTTGGGATGTTTCTTGATGGGGGCGACCATATGTAATAGTGCTATGATGAATTTGGGTCTGTGTCTTAGAGTATACACATGTTCACATTTTTGAGGGGTAGATATGTAGAAGTGGACCTGCTGACTCATAGAGATTCTGAATGTTTAATTTTAACAGATATTGTCAATCAGATTTCCAAAGTGGTTGTTCCAAAGAGTGGGGCATGAGAGTTCTAACTCTCTGACCTATGGGATCTTTTAAAATTTTTTTAGTACTTCTGGCAGATATCCCATGATATTTCACTGTGGTTTTAATTTTCACTTTCCTACTGCCTATTGATATTGAACAATTTTTTCAAGTTCTTATTGGACATTTGAGTATCCTCTTTAACGAAGTGCCTATTCAAGGTTTTGTCCATTTAGACATTGGATTGTCTTTTCCTTATTGACCTGTAGCAGTTCTTTATATATTTTGGATACAAGTCCTTTGTTAGATATATGTATTGAAAAAAGCTTTGCCCTCTCTGTGACTTGCTATTTAATTTTTTTGTTGTCTTCTGATAAAGAGAATTTCTTAATTTAATGAAATCTAATTTATCATTGTTGTTCTTTATGATTAGAATTTTATCTTTGCACATTCCAAGGCCATTAAATATTCCATGTTTTATTTTCCCAGATGTATCCTCAATGCTTTCACATTTAGGTCTACAATCCATTTGGAATGAGTGTGAGTTAAGAGTCAAGGTTCATTTTTTTCCCCATATAGAAATCCAACCATTTATTTAAAGATTTCTTGCACCTATGTTCATGAGATAGATTGGGCTATTTTTCACTTTTATTATAATCTCTTTGTCAGATTTTTGTTATCTGAATTATACTGGCATCATAAGCAAATTGCAAAATGTTTCTTATTTCTCTATACTCTCAAAAAGTTTGTGTAAGGTTGCTATTGTTTCTTTCTTTAAATGTTCAAAAGAATTAACCAGTGATGCCATCTGGGCAGTTTCCCAAATCAAAGTCCTGCTGGGTTAGTGGTATAGCCTTCCAGGTATTCTCCAGTGTGCCGATGTCTTCTTAATTTTTTTCCTTATTCACTCAGTTATAAAGCCATTTAAAAGTACAAAGGAGAAATTGAATATCATTACAGAAGTTTTTCAGAAGATATTCATGTTAATGCCCAATAAAGAAATTCTAGTTATGGTTTAAAAAAAAAA